>CM067372.1:83406454-83433954 GCA_034401795.1 Chaetoderma sp. LZ-2023a
CACGACACGACGATGTTACCGGGCGACTCCCACTCTGAATGTCATCGTTACCGGGCGACTCCACTCTCAATGTCATCCTTACCGGACGACCCACACCCAACCCCCCCCCCCCTCCCACCCACCCGACTCTGAATGTCATCCTTACCGGGCGACTCCCACTCTGAATTTCATCCTTACCGGGCGACTCCTACTCTGAATGTCATCCTTACTGGGCGACTCTCACTCTGAATGTCATCTTTACCAGGCGTCGCTCGTATGCAGAGTACTCATATTAGCAGTTACTTCAGAAATGTGTTCTCGTTATTTTCTATATTCTTCGCGATGATATAGCAGTAGCCAACAATTTTCTCATGATGAATGTCAATTTGCAGACTAAGGGAAAATTATTTTTTTTAAATTTACAACTGGAATGTTTGGATACGTTATCGAGTATTACAGAGTTAAATTTTCAAAAATAGTAAATTATGATTAATCAGTATTGGCTAAACCGAAAATATTAAACTTAGTTTATCGTTTTGAGCGTGATACCGGCCACCATATTGACCATATTGAACCGGTTTACGACTTGAGATCAGTATATCGCGTAGCACTAGTTGCTGCTAGGCCTACCTGTACATTATCTCTCCCTTCCAGTGGTCATAAGGCATTGCCCATTCGGTCTCCAGCCAACTTCCCACAATCCATTGGACTTACTACTACTGTTTGATGTTAACCGGAACCTGTACCCCGGGTACACGGGCAGGTTTAAATAGTAGTAAGCGCAATGAAATGTGGGAAGCTGGCTGGAGACCGAATTGGAATTCAAGTATATCAAATTCAAGCTAACAGGACAGGTGTTGACTATTTTGAAACTAATTCATCTGGAACATATGGTTTCTATAGGCAGGAACAGCCCCAGTCAAATTAGTATCAAAATATTCAGTAGAATATTTCTTATAGCATATATGAATTTGTCATTTCGTGTCTGTAAGGATTAGTGTTAAAATTGTACCTGTGCTTAAAATAGTCGGAAGAATCTAGCCTATGAGTTCATACATCACAGCTCATAAATAAGTTAACCTGTTTCCAAAAAAGGAGAAACATGTTAATTAGTAGGAAATGTTCTGTTGAATAGCTTGAACATAACTGAATTGGGAGATATTGCTGCAGCTATGTCTTCCAATTCAATGGACCTTTCCAGTTGTATCCATGCCCCGTCCTTCCATAGTTAAGCTCCTCCCACACCTTGCTGATGTTGGGATCGATCGATCCCTGAACCACTTGTCTATCAATTTCCAGAAAGCAATACGGGGAAACATGTGAATATTTTGAAACTAATTTTACTGGGTACTGTGCTGCCTATGGCAGCAACAGCGCCCAGTCAAATTAATTTCAAAATATTTAACTGCATGTTTCTTAAATAGCAAAAATATATACATTTCGTACAATGTGTCGGACTGTTAAGCGTTAAATACGGGCTTTATCGAATCATTTATTACAGCATGTCTAGATTTCAAAATTCTGACGCTAATTGAAGTAACGGGTTGAAGGTGAGATTTCGTGAATACGAGGAAATATCTGACGATAGGCATGCTGCATTTGCTATCAGACACCTGCGTTCTTGTAGATTCGAGTTCAATATGCTTTAGTCTTTAAACAAGGGCCAATAGCATCTACTTAATATCGAGGCAAGTCTTTTTGATACATGTCAGATAGGCATGGGAACGCTAGTTATGGGGTGGAGGAAACAAAATACCAATTCTGTATAAGTACACCACCGTGATTGGCCCGACATACCTAGTTGTCTCTCAAACAGGTTGGAGACTTGGAATGTGATTTGCAACACATCAATTATCCAATTCCGAAAGTAAATCTAATCTGAATGCAATTTTATAGATAATTAGAATCAGGTAAGCGGTTTGTTTACCTCGATTCGTTACTCTACCAATTAGATGCGGGGCCAATAATGTAATACGCTTTAAAATGTCTTTGCAGTACCTGTACTGGAAATGGGATTTCGCCATAGCTCAGCAATTCCAGTGCAGGCGCGCTGGCGTAAAGCAACCACCTGGAGGGGAGCTGAATGTGATCATTAACGGCACGCGTTCGTTTGGTTTCTAAGGAAATACTTTGGAGGGCACGCGATGATAGTTCTTTAAGATAGGCGGTATTTCTGACACCTGTCTAATGGAAGCACTATTTAGGCCCAAAAGGCAGGTGGTTATTCAGAAAGGCCTTACAATAATTGATTGATGGAAACAGCAGCACGTTTTTATGCGCTATCTTTGAAGATAGCGGACAGAGGTCAGTACGCTCTTTTAATTGTTCATCACATCGCCTTTGGCGCTACCTCTCAGCTACATGACTTGTAGAATAACCGCGTGTGGCTCGCGTGAATGCGTCTGTTTTGTTGATGGGTGGTGAAGCTGGATGGTTGGTGGGGTGGGAGAGTTGTTGTAGATATTTCTTTGCATATAATTGGCTGGACCATCGGATCCTCAGCATATATTAGTATCGATCGTGTGTGTCTAATTTAATCAGTGGCCGTGGAGCAGGGGTGTGGCAGCGGAGCAGCACCAGGCACCCCAACTCCCCCCCCCACCCCCACCCACCCCGAAAAACTTGAAGGGGCTTAGCTCCCGCCTTATGGACTGCCAAATTTACTTAATTTGATATGTGAAAAACAGATATATCTAGAAAACATATCGTCATTACTCAAAATGGAGGAAAGGGCTTCTTACAGCGAAGATAGGACCCCGAAGCTGAGACTGGGCACCCCTCTCATACCCTCCTACATTTGACCTGTAGCGCGGATCGACCGGACGGGTACGGACCGTTCCAGCTAAGCTGGGATCGGGACGACCGCTCCGGATGGGCTCCAAGCACGCAACCCCCCCCCCCCCACACACACACACACACACACACACACCCCCCCCCCCCCATAATAGGATAGTACGCGTGTGTAAAGCCCTATAAGAGAGGTTTCGTTAAAACGGCCGTAAGAACGCGTAGCGCGCATGCGCGCGCGTCAGAGCTTCCTTGGAAACACGCGTCAGGATTGGGAGAGAGTGCGTGCTTATAGTGTACCGAGTTGGTACTTGAGATTTTCTCAAATCGCACTCTTCTCGTCGTTCTTGGTACCGATCAGGACCAGAATGAAACGAGGATTACAGAACCAAAAATGGCCGAGTTATCATTAAAACTCCCGTTTAAATTATCTTCAAAATATTGCTTTGACGTCGTAATCGCGTGTATGCATTAACTGAATGGGGAATGTGCTGTTCACGTGATAGCTACGCCACCACTTCTGGCTGCACGCTGATTGGCTACTGCTCGCCCTCTGATTGGCTGGAGCGTCCTGCCTCTGACGCCACGAGTAGTATAAAAGGGACGAAAAAATGAGCATCATCTGCGGGAAGCCAACACAATCAGGAAGACTGCTGGATCAGCGCAATACAAGACGTGGGACAACTGCTAACCTACTGTGGTACCAACACCACTGCAGTGCCGTTCGGAATTGAGTTCTCCACCACCGGTGAGTCGTCCTAAGACTTTTCCGCAAAACAAATTTGGAAGCTCCAGGACGGCCATCCGGGAGCTATAGACTAATATAAGAACTCCCTTTCCGGAACTTTCTCAGAGGAGTTTCCTGCGGAAGGGCCTTGCGGGCCCGATGTGGTTTTACGGGACATGGAGCTGATGGTGATTCTTGGTGGATAACTCGCCGGATCTTCCGACCACACTGAAAAGTGGTATCAAACTTCCACGCTGCATGTCGCGTGTGTTAATTAACTTTTAGACCACAGTCTGGCGGGACTCTGCTCGGTGTGTTGCAAGAGCTATGCGACGTATCCCGCACCGTGTACCCAGTTATTGTACATGCATATTTAATTACAAATATAGCCCTTCTTGTTAATAGGCAACTTTCAAACTGCCGTCGCTGGACGGAAACTTTACAACAACTGTTTAAATTATGTATCAGTTATTCTAACTATCTAATGGACATCCTTATTATCCGTTCTTCTTCACCGTCATGAGAGTGAACAGTCTGTCTGCGGATCTCTTCCCTGCATTCAAGATCGTGCCATCTCGCACTACTCAAGTGTAGCGTATCAATTTCCGTGATTTATGAACTCTTACTGTCACCGATGACTAATAGGTACTCAAGTAACTATACTATTGTGTATTTAATTATTTCCGCAAATGGTACTGATGACTAATAGGTACCTACCCGGTCTTTCCAACCGCATTTTTATACTTTCGGTTTCATATTGTAAATATTATCTTTATTTCCGTGTGCTCTCAACTAACAGCACCGTTTAGGTCCTATGCCCTGTGATATATTCGTTAGCACTGTATTAGTTAGTTGTGTATATGACAAGTACCCATCCTAGTTATTATGTTTTGTTTCTATATAAAAACTCTAGGACGCAGTACGCTAGGTAATACTATACAGCAACATTATATCCGCATCACTATATACCCCATCATCAATTTTACACTGAGGTCGCTGATCATGCTCCAATTTCTCGAGCGTGACATGTTACCGACTAAACCTGGCTATTCTAGCTCGACAGGATAGGTTTAAAGTGGTTAGGGACAATCTCTCCATAAGAGACACATTGTGTACACCTCTTTTCCGGATGTAGTGGATATGTAACACCACACACCGGCTAGGTTGTGTAAAATTGGCCTTAGGGCCTCTTATTTATATCGAGTTATTGTCTCTTTACACGCTCCTCCAGCGCAAGGCTTAATAATTGCTTGGATTCCCCATCAACGCATTAGCAGGATCTGACTCTGGGAAACTATCGGAGGTTTCCGAGCGGTGACGACTAAAGTGCCGATTTACATACCCCCCCTGTATCTTCGGATACTGTTTAGTTTAGATTCCCCCACCAATTTAGGAAGGTCTGCGAAAAGAAATTATATTATTTATTATTGTGACACCGGCCTGCAGTGCATCTCTGGGCATTCTGGAAACTAACCCTAATGACAGGTAATATGTTAATTCCATAGAACACGGGTGGCGGACGAGACGTAGATCTCCATCCAATTCGTTGTAGTGTCTGGGTGAGGTCTTAGAACCCACCACGCCCTCACGGGAAGGACACTAGCGATGGATATATGTCGCTTACTCCCCACCGTAAACGATTTTGCGCTTTCTAAACTGCTTTTGTGAACTGTGTAAGCTTGTCCTTGTGATGTTATATGTGGTTGCGGGACAAGGGTGACCAGATCGGCATATGATTCGGAAGCTATTGCTCCATAACATGTATGCATGATGTCTTTCTGAGGTAGATGCTATGTCGGGAAGCTGGCATCTTCGCCAGTCAGATATATATGTCTAACGATAGGTAAAAATCCTTGCCACTTGCGGCCAAAGCTTGGAATCATATCTAATAACCAAATTGTAGGTTAGAATGTAGCAGAAAGCCCGCATAAATAAAGTATCAGCTACCAATGCAGTATCTTTGGACCTACATAAGACGGGGACCTGTGAATTCTACGGAAATCATTCGACCCGTCTTCACGTAAACTAGTGTGCATCACAATAAGTATGGCTTCACTAGGATTGACCAGCACTTAGCTTTTGTTTGAACAAAAGAGTGGCCCTTTTTGCCAGCTGTTTTCCTCCACTTCGGCGTTGAAGGCATTTTCCTGTGACAGAGGCCCGCGTGAGGCACTTTCCTCTTGCCCCAACGATGTTTTGTGTATGTTAGGGGTGTAATTAGTTTATATTAAACTACCAAGTAGCCTCTTTGCGATGCTCCCTTGCAGGGATACCTCTGCGGATTTACGAGTCTGTGTGGTACCTTCGACGAGACCACGTAGAAAGGACACTGGATAGCTCTATGTACTGTATTATTTGCTCATTACTGTCAAACAAGTAGCATTGTTTGTATAGTTATTAATTGTGACTGTTTAATTATACCATTTTGTCCAGACTTATAAGTTAGTAATGGACCGGTGACACCAACAGTTGGGACGAGATGGTGAGGTTCAATCTCGGCGGCAATGGTCGCGCAGCCACACTGGAATGTGAATGTTCCACCGGCTCTAGAGGCCAGTCTTTGTACCTTCTGGAGAAGCGCGATACGGGATCCACAACCCGGAGAACCGCAGCTAACCAGCCCTCCCGCGTATCCTGTGCATGCGGTGCGGCGGAGTGGAGCAACATGGCGGACCAGCGTGTACCCCCACGAGCTACAGACCCCACACCTAACGTACCTTCTTTCTGTCGCCACTGACATGACAAAACAGCGAATGTTGTTGATCAAACGGATGATCTTGGAGCCTCAAAAGATTAGTTGTGCAGTATGTTATTTTGAACAATCTGCAGTTCACCTTTCCAGATTATCCACCCATCATATGACGTCATAATCAACTACTTGATGTGTAGAATGACATCACAATGAATGACTTCATGAACGGTCTATGCGTTTTTGTACAAAGTGTATGTCTTTACTATTTAATAAATATTCTGTTGAATATTTTGAAACTAATTTGCCTCGGCGCTGTTGCTGCCATAGGCATCAACCGCACCCAGCCAAATTAGTTACAAAATATTCAACAGCTTCCCTGTATAGTTTTCGGGAAATTGATAGTTAAGGCATTTGGAGATCGATCAATCCCAACACGGCGAGGTGTGGGTGGAGCTTAGCTAGTGATGGGCGGGGCATAGTTAAATCTGGAAAGGTCCATTGACGTCATTGAAAGGTCCATTGCGATTCTCCGTATTGACCCTTTAATGGCTAAATTTGGTCAAGACAATTAAAATATTTGCTTATTAAATGTCCGTTTGCAGGCCAGGAGTAGACTATTTTGAAAATCTACCACGAGTATGACTGGCTCGATTATCGAGCCAGTCATTCTAGTGGTAATTTCTAAAAAATAGTCTTCCTTGGCCTGCAAATAGACATTCGTGAAGACCACTTGAGAGAGGCTGGTTTGGGCAGGCTTCGTCAGGTAATTGTTAATGATTGGGAGTATGCTTATGCATGCAGCTTCAAAAGATAGTTATATTATCATCTGTTAATCACTTGTAGAAATAAGCATAGAGATGACAGAACTAAACACCCATGAAGGCTATGATGTAAATTACTCGGGCCTGTAGCTTATCATTTTGGCTAAGATTTGGACGAACAATTAGCCGAATGGCATGGACTAATTTAATTGTGACGCGAAGCTTTTATATACTTGTATCATCTTTCAACATTTTCTAATTGTGTATTTTGAAAATCTACGCATGTTGATTGCTAAGTTTGATCTATTTTTATGTCTATTGTAATGCTTTGGTCTGGGGAATAACTCTTGAGGCGAGATACCTTTTATGCTCGATAGGTGCTCGTAAACCACGCTACATGCGGATGTATTTTGTACAATTGTATATCTTGTTAAAAGTTACTAAAGACTGATAATAATTGACAATTAAGCATGTAATGGTAATGAACGTCTATCTTATCTAATTCGATTCCGAACTATAACTTCTGGACCATTTCTTTGACAAAACCCAGAGCTATATGCCCTACAAACACCAAATATTATCTCTCATCTTTCATTATCAAGAGTTATAATGAGTCAGCTGTTTCACTTAATTACAGCTTCTGTTTAATGTAGTGCATATTCTCCGAAAACAGTCTTTCATATGTTAGTTATTTTCGTTGCTCAATTTACTTCAGGTTGCTATGGCTACTGGCCCATTATTTCCTGATTTATTGCACAGACTTCAGTCTTTGTATATTTTCTCACATTCGCATAATACGAAGTGTTTAGAGATGGTGGATAGGAAATCTGTAATTCATGGTTCAAACCGTTAATGTATAGATTGGTTCCAGGCCACGAGGGTTAGTTTACCCATCAGCCTTACCTGTTAACTGCGGTTCAAGAATTATCCTATGCAGGTAAATGTGTTGATTTATATGTTGTGCCAAAATATGGTTGGTCAAAGACAGCTGGTCTCTTGTTACGTGTTAAATGTCACCTGAAATACCCGTTGGCATCAACATTGAGTGGTTCCATTAGACAGACATAACGCCAGTTTCTTACAGAAATCTTATCGTTTGCCAATCACATGCCTCGCTACAGATTCCTCAGCCAACTTGCTCTTATTCTGCGGTCGAAGCGGCCTGCCTATATAGCAGAATCGAGAGAGTCTCCTTCATAGTATCTTAATGGATGAAGCCATTTTTAGCTATGCCCCGCCCATCTCTAGCTAAACTCCACCCATGCTTTGCGCGTCTTGGTATCGATCTATATACTTTAAATCCGTATTTTTACACTGACTATGGAGCTACCCTGTTGAATATTTTGAAACCAATTTGACTGGGTTGCTGGTGCTGACCCAAGATTAATGTAATCAACAAGACATTCTCCAACAATCCATTATAGGTGACATGAATTACAAGTCACGCCTGCTATAAATGTTAGTAAAGTGTTTAGAATAATAGAGGCAAATCTTAGTATCATGGTCAATATTCATTCAAACAGACCAATATGAACGAATATTCGAATAGAATACGAACATTCGTATATTACGGAAAAATAAAAAAATCGTCTTAAATTGGATTGAAAATTTAATTTCTTTTTCAAAATGACTTTCAAAATGTTGTTTGGTCCGACCAATCTAAAGCTTGGTCAGGCATATATTGACTTGATTTGATAGTAATTTTAAATTGCATCTAATTATTTTCGAGATAACCACTCTTGTGTTAACCTAACTCTTTAAAGGTCAAGATCGCCAAAAATGGACTATGTAGTGGTCTTGAGGAATGTCTATTTTTTCATACAAGAGAATATGATTTTTGAAAATTTACCACTTGAATGACTGGCTCGGTAACCGAGCCAAGCCAGAAAATAGACACTAGCTAAGAAAAAACTGGATTTTCTTGGCCATTCTCATCGTCAACCTGCCAAAAAACAGCACCTGTAGACTAAATGGTGTTGAGTAATATCTATTTGCACAACAGAAATTTTTTTGGGTACATTTTATTGAAATTTTCTGTAATTTTCTTGACCAGTAAGGGGTTAATTGATATACGTAGAATTGTGAGCGCTTGGAGGCGCTGTTGACACAAGAGGAGATACCCATGACTGGTATACCCGTGACTGGTATAGGAAGGTGCATTATAGACATTTCAACCGGACTACTTGTAACGGTTTTTCTTATAGAATCACCACTACGTAGTGGCTCCCGAAATGTCTGCTGATTTGGCGGTCAAAGGTAACGGGTCAAGGTTACCTTAACGTCAAAGTTACCAGTTTTGGGGGTTTTACCAGAAACGAATGCATGTTGGCCTGAACAGTTCAATGGACATATTAGACATTACCCCCATGGCACACAAGCTCATCCCTTAGGAAAATGTTCCAATTGCGACTACGTTCACGATCTTTTTCCCAAAAGAAGCAGGTTGACTTTTGGGTCAATTGTCAAAGTAATTTCTTAGTGTTATAATAACCCGTTATGTCATCAATGTTAGAAGTTTCGATTTTAGAAGATATGAACTCCCCTTAATAACACAAGTTCAATGATTAGAAGTCGAAAAAATTGTGAGTGGGAGGCGGGGGGAGGGGTTCAAAATACCCGCCAAAATAGTTTTTCGTCCGGTCAACTAGACCCTTGATAAACTCTAAATTTGCTACGATTCCTTGATTGGTACGGTATACCTTTTATATTTGACCTCTCCAATAGTTTTCGGTAAATCTGTTTTCCTTTGGCCAAAGTGTTTCCCATGGGAAAGATAGAAAATATATGCTAGCAACATTTAAACTGCGTTTTCTCATTGAGTTTTAAAAGCGAATGTTTGGAAACTTGGCAGATATCTTGAACCTATTTGGCCCTAAGGCGTCAATTTGCAAGGGTTTTATTTCACCCAACAAAACATTCCATGTTTTACATGCTAACTGACGATATAGCTTTTCTATTTAGCTCTCACCTGAAATATACGAATAATTTGAATATTCATTCATATAATTATACGAACATTCGAATAACGATTTTTTTCCTACGAATACCGAAGATTAATATAGGACCTACAGGCTAAACCGTACATATGTTAGTTACTTTCACCTATTGAGTGCCCGAAGCTAGACTGACTCGGGAATGAAAATGTGGTCTGTTCTTATCTTATTTATGATCTCCAGGGACCAACTATCTAGATATCTGTCAGAGATATCATCCTAATTTTAGGATACAAACATTTCGTTTCCATGGTAAAAAAACAAAAGTCGTCAGGAATCTGAAGAACGCAAAGAAAATAATTTTTCTGTTGTTAATGCTGGCAATATATGCTATTCCCCTGGATGTGATATCCGGCGTAGGATATAGTCCTTACCCCACTGGTTAATATGCGAACTATTTGACTGGAAGTGTATTTGACTACAAAACAACTGTCAGTCAATTTGTATTTAATCAAACCGGTATCGTGTTTGGCTAATCTGGAAACGAAGTCTTGGGGGAGGGCAGGTGGTACTATTCAGAATAAAACCGTATAATAAACATGAATTATCATATTCACACACGTGTAGCAATATTCCAAGACCATCAAAATATCTGCAGAGACTGCATCAATACGTTAGCCTTGATCTATTCCGAGAGTGCATAGGACCTACTAGATAATGCCGGCGAAACGCAGAGGTATGGTAGTGCTGGACATAATGGTGGCTGAGGTGTAATACTGTCATAGTCTGAGACGGATTTAGACTGTTTGAGACCCAGGCCTAATTGGTTGTGGGGACCCTTATCAGGTGGGTCAAGGAGGGACTGCCGAATACAGAGATGTGAATTAACATTTATGAAATATCAGCATAAAACTACTACTACCACTACTACTACTACTACTACTACTACTACTACTACTACTACTACTACTACTACTACTACTACTACTACTACTACTACTACTACTACTACTACCACCACTACTACTACTACTACTACTACTACTACTACTACTACCACTACTACTACTACTACTGCTGCTGCTGCTGCTGCTACTACTACTACTACTACTACTACTACTACTACTACTACTACTACTACTACTACTACTACTACTACTACTACTACTACTCTACTACTACTACTACTACTACTACTACTACTACTACTACTACTACTGCTACTACTACTACTACTACTCTACTACTACTACTGCTGCTGCTGCTGCTGCTGCTGCTGCTACTACTACTGCTGCTGCTGCTGCTACTGCTACTACTACTACTACTACTACTACTACTACTCCTACTACTACTACTACTACTACTACTACTACTACTACTACTACTACTACTACTACTACTACTACTACTACTACTACTACTACTACCGCTGCCGCTGCTGTTGCTACTGCTACTGCTGGAAAACTGAAAAAGTAAGAATTACATTACAGATGATGACTTAGCCATGTCCTAGTGCCAGTGCGTCGTCAATGACAGGGTTCGTAGACCTAATGCTTGACAAATTCGTTACGTATGTGTCAAAGAATGTTTAATATTTTTAAACTAATTTGACTAAACGTTGGTGCTGCCTGAAGGCGCACCAGCTTCAAGTCAAATTGGTTTCAAAATATTCAACAGCTTACGTATAGCATGACTGCACAAGTGAGATACTGGGATTAAAAGATTCAAATGGGTCAAATGCAATAATGGTTTTAGATTTGTGGGTCCCTTATTTTTCGAAGCCCCGGGGGCATAGCCACGTTAGCCCTTGCCTTAATTTCTCTCTATTTAAAGTGTCATCTACTATTTCTGATTTTGTAAAACAACACGGAAAACATACTTTTAATCTGTTTTATTTTATGAATGTTGGCGATTGGTTTCCGTCTTCTTTATTTAAACTAGACAGGGGCCAAGGTAACATCCGCCCGGAAACAGGGCTAGGCAGTAATATTGTCAATCTAACTGACTCCCCATTAGGTGAAGCAGAGCAGTCACTGCTCAATTTTGGTCTTACATTTCTCCCAACACCAAAACCTAAAACAGGTTTGGATGCTCTTTTAGATAATGGCTGTATGGAAACATCTGAATTTAGTCACCGTATTAAGTTGGCAGACTTCTTTCGTAACTCTAATAGTAACATTCCACCATTCATTGAAAAAACTGGCTGGGCACCAAACGTAAAACTCCTGGACCCAGCGATCGGTGAAAGCATAGAACTCTTTTCAGAACGTGTTAAAAATTCTGCATTCCCTAATGATCAACCAAATTTACCCTATGAGGAACGCCAGGCCTTAATTGAATTGTCTAAAAACAGCGAAATTGTCATCAAACCTGCAGATAAAGGGTCAGCGACTGTAATAATGCTTAAAGATAACTATAAACGTGAAGCACAACGACAACTTAGTAACCCAAAGCACTACCAGAAACTAAGCAAACCACTTTGGCAAAATAATTGCAGCAAATTTAATGAGATTCTTCAAAAATTGCTCGATAGCAAGAAGATCACAGAAAAGCAACATAAGTATCTCTTTGCTAAGCTTGAGTCAAAACCACGGACTTTCTATCTTTTGCCAAAAATTCATAAACCCATAGATTCGTGGTTGGACCCAATGTCACCGCCCGGGCGACCTATAATCTCTGATTGTGGCTCAGAATCCTACAGAATCAGTGAATACATCGATTACCATCTACAGCCAATAGCAAATAGACACCCCAGCTTCTTGAAAAACACAGAAGACTTCTTATCCCAGGTCTCTGAGACCTGGATACCTCCAAATTCATTCCTGGTCACGCTTGACATCGATGCTATGTATACAAACATTGACATCGAGAAGGGTATAAATTCTATCCGTAAAGCATTCGTGAACTACCCAGACACCAACAGGCCAGACAGAGAAGTAATAGCTCTATTAGAGCTGAGTCTGAAAGGCAATGATTTTGAATTCGATGGCGAAATTCACCAACAAATTTGCGGCTGCGCGATGGGCAAGCGCTTTAGCCCATGTTTTGCCAATATTTAAGTAGCAGAGTGGGAGGAGGAAGCGTTAGAAAAGTGTCCAAAACAGCCCCTCATTTATCGCAGGTACCTTGATGACATTTTCATGATTTGGCAACACACAAAGGCAGAGTTTGATGAATTCTTCGAAATTCTGAACAATCACGATCTGAATATCAAATTAAAAGCAACCATTGACGAGATGTCTGTAGATTTCCTGGATGTAACTGTATATAAAGGTCTAAAGTATGAAACAACTGGCTACTTAGACTACAAAGTGTATTTCAAACCAACCGATTCGCATTAGCTATTGCACAAAAAATCTTTCCATCCACCGCATACTTTTAAAGGAATAGTAAAATCACAAATAATCCGTTTTCACAGGAATTCGAGTGATAGGAAAAACTTTGAAGAAGCGTGCTCTACCCTATTCAAAGCCCTCAAACCACGAGGTTACTCCTCACGATTCTTGCGCAAAATCAAATCTGAAACATTGGACGGCTTGGAAACCATTCCAGATAATGCCTCAAATCGTCGGCCTACCAAAATTTCCCACAATCGTCCGATTATAGGTGTAGGCGAATCTCGCAAATGCGGAAAGAAAAGGTGCAAGTTAGATGAATTTCTCCCAAACCAGAATACTTTCACGAGCTTTCAGAACAAAAGCAAGTTCCAACTTCAGTCTAATCTAGATTGTGACTCTGAAAATGTTATTTATCTAATTTCATGCAAATTGTGCCAAAAACAGTATGTCGGCGAAACCAAATGTCCATTAAGATGGCGGGCAACTCGAAATCTCTCAGATATTAGGCTAGAGGAAGACACACATGTTTCCGAACATTTTAATCTTCCTGACCATTTAGTCCTTCGTGACTTTGAAATTATGCCAATTGAACAGCCACCCCTTTCAGATACGGCAGAAGAAACTGATAAACAAAGAAAACTTCGAGAATCGTTTTGGATTAAAGAACTCGAAACACAGTGGCCAAGGGGAATAAACTCGGACCCAGGCTTATCTGATCAACGTGACAAAATTCCATTCATTCTGACCTATAATCGGAAAAACGTTGAAATTTCTAAAATCTTGAAAGATGAGTATCAAAACCTACAGGAGAAACTGAAACAACCCTTTAACAAGCGTCCAGTAATTGCGTTTAAGAAAAATCCGAATCTACGTGACATCTTGGTAAAAGCAAAACTCAAATAGCTATCCAGAATATCCATCTCAATCATTCAACATTAACCCTTGCATGATGGTCAGCCAAAAACGGTCAATTTAGTGATCTTGGGCAATGTCCATTTGCCGGCGGGGATTGGAGTATTTTTGAAAATTTACCGCTGTAATGACTGGCTCGGGAACCGAGACAGTCGTTCCAGTGGCATATTCTCGGGAATGACCTTGTCTGTGCCTGCAAATGTACATTAAATAAGTAAGCGAATATTTGGATTCTACTGAACAAATTGAACCAGTAAAGGGTTAACATTAATGCCATATGGCTTTCCTCAAACAAAATGACAAACCTCAGGCAGTAAGATAAACCAAAATATCTTAAATTTTTGAATTTTTTCAATTATTGAAGATTCTGAGCCAGTGCGTTGACAATATTGACTACTACTACTACTACTACTACTACTACTACTACTACTACTACTACTACTACTACTACTACTACTACCACCACTGATGCTGCTGCTGCTGCTACTGCTACTACTGCTCTACTACTACTACTACTACTACTACTACTACTACTACTGCTGCTGCTGCTGCTGCTACTGCTACTACTACTACTACTACTACTACTACTACTACTACTACTACTACTACTGCTACTACCGCTGCCGCTGCTGTTGCTACTGCTACTGCTGGAAAACTGAAAAAGTAAAAATTACATTCCAGATGATGACTGAGCCATGTCCTAGTGCCAGTGCGTCGTCAATGACAGGGTTCGTAGAACTAATGCTTGACAAATTCGTTACGTATGTGTCAAAAGAATGTTTAATATTTTTTAACTAATTTGACTGAACGTTGGTGCTGCCTGAATGCGCACCAGCTTCCAGTCAAATTGGTTTCAAAATATTCAACAGCTTACGTATAGCATGACTGCACAAGTGAGATACTGGGATTAAAAGATTTAAATGGGTCAAATGCAATAATGGTTTTAGATTTGTGGGTCCCTTATTTTTCGAAGCCCCGGGGGCATAGCCACGTTAACCCTTGCCTTAATTTCTCTCTATTTAGAGTGTCATCTACTATTTCTGATTTTGTAAAACAACACGGAAAACATACTTTTAATCTGTTTTATTTTATGAATGTTGGCGATTGGTTTCCGTCTTCTTTATTTCGTAAACAAATAGTATGTTATATGTTTGTCAGCGCAATTCCAAAATATGGACAGGGAATATTCCATACGGTTATATAGACAAGTCCCAAGGTATTTTCCTTCAGGAATGGAGAGGCCAGTTAGAAACTAGCAATAAGTCCCGTTTATATAAGCATATTTCAGATGCATTTTCTTATAAATGTTATTTAAATAAAGTTAGAATTATTAAACAACTACATAGAAGCCGGTAGATGGCACAAGCCTAGACCGATACCATTCAATGAGAGAATATGCCATTTTTGTGATGACATTGAAGATGAGTACCACTTCATAATTGTGTGTGTATTCTGAATTACGCAAAACGCTTATCAAAATGTATTACGGGAAACACCCAAGTGTATATAAACTATGCAACTTCTAAATCCAACAAACGGTATAGTTTTAAGAAAGCTTGCTGATTTTATACATGCTGCTTTCTCAAAGCGTAATGAACTCACAGAATAAGCATTATCTCCAGAGTCATGGAGAGACTATGTTGGGGTTTCTATTTGGATTTGGTAGACCCAATGGAGGGATCCATTTAAGCTATGCTCATCCACTTTAGCTAAGCTTTTTCCATTTTGTAGGTCTGTTGAAATCGATTCAACAATGTGAAACAGGAATTTCTAGAATCAAATTTTCAAGCTAAATACATAGCTAAATACATAGGTGTTGGCCATTTGGAAACTGGTTGACTGGGGGCCGTTTCCCTCATGTAGGAATAGTTTCAATATGGTCAACATAATGTTCATTTAATTGTATTTTTATCAAAATATACAATTCGTACATGTTATGTTAGTTAGTGAATGACTATCCCACGTTTACGTCAATCTGATTATGACGCCACCAAACGTGTGACGTAAATGATTATGATGTCAGATATTTTGAGTGGCATGTGGGATCCCTCTATAGCAATACTTGTATGAATGCACTTGATGTTTAGATCAGTATTGGACGATATGTCCAAGCTTTGCTCTTAATAATAGATTTTTTCTGTAAGGTGGTAAATATGATGTGAATACGACGTGTTGGAATCGATCTTAACACTCTTAACCATGAATTCCTAGAATCTAGTTTCACGGTAATTATACAGATGAGCTGGTGAGCATTTTGGGAGTCTGTTGATTGGGCGCTGTTGCTGCGTAGGCAATAATAACGCCCGGTCAAGTTAGTCTCAATATACAAAACATAATGTTTAGTAAATTGTAGATTCGCTAAAGACATGCAATTCGTATATCAACGACGGAGCATTACGTCATTTTGATTTTTATGACGTCAAATACTTGGGTGACAGATCGGATCTCTCCATTATCCGCACGGTCGTATACAGCATATAGTTCCATTTTGTCATTGAAATACAAGGAAAGTACTGATCCTACGTGTACTTATATAATTTGAACACTTATTTAATTTAATTTTGTTAATCTACGGTATCCGCCAAGAAGGTATATTGTATAATGTACAATAAATGTACGCTCAAAGGTCCAAGGCTTATTGTGAATAAATTATCCATCCATCCATCCATCCATCCATCTATCTATCTATCTATAATTTTACTGTATAAGCCTTACCAGTACAATAGGCAATGTCTTCGGCGGACAAACTGTAGATTGAAGATTGAAACGTGTATTATCTTTTACTATTGAATAAATAATCTTGACTCTTGTATAAAGTATAAGCCATGGTATGTTAAATATGCGGATTGGAGTTGGAAGAAGCCCCTCATTTTCGGCCGAGTCAATCCATGTGTACGTCCATCTGTGCATCTTGGCAGACATGAATACATCCTTTCAGATATACATCTTCAATAACTTATCCTCTACTTGGAGCATATTAATGAAACTTCACAACGATGCTGATCAGGGTTCATAGAAGAAACAGTCGTACTAACAAACGCCCACTAAAATCTCTTTGCCGTTCGGGGCCGTACTTGCGATTTCTTGCTATGTGAAGGAACATTGCGCTAGTGGGCTGGAGGCAGCTAATCAGATTTCTGCCTATTTCAATCTAGCTATCAATCTAAAAATAGAGGCGTGGCTTCATGCCAGCATCGATGGAGAGCTCGCGAGACACGAATGTCAAGCGATGTGACTGGGCGTATATTAGTGGGATGATAATAACCAGGCAATTTTATTGAGCGGTATGTGACTGACCTCAATTATGAAGTTTCGTGAACTTAGCGCAGACATCAAAAGCGTGCAAGCACGGGACTTGATATGAGAGCGTAGTGGGAGGGCGAGACCGTGCGATAGGACGATGGGAAGAAAATACTATTCTTTGGTTCAGTAAGTGACGGATAAACATCCATTCATTTGTTTGTCTATTTACCAGTACAGCCGTACATTGTGCCCGGCATGTCTATGTATATCCTTATGGTGTTCCTTTAAGCACCCATATAAAACTAAGCGCATCTTAATGAAAGACCACTGGTGTGTTTCTCTGAATCTTATTAAACACATTCCATAAAACATGCTTGATCAAAGTCAACCTTGCAAATGTTGCTTAACCCTTTTTAACACTCAAAACGGCCAAAAACGGCTTTGCAGTGGTCTTGAAATGTGTCCATTTGCGGACCAAGATAAACTATTTTTGAAAATTTACCCCTGGAATGACTGGCTCGGTTATCGAGCCAGTCATTCCAGTTGTAAATTTCAAAAATAGTCCTTTCTTGGTCCGCAAATGGCCATTCTCTATGGGAAAATTGAAATTTTCTTGAAAAAGATTTGAGTGTTAAAGGGTTAATGAGAATCACACCTGGATACCACATATTGATAACTATACTTTTACAAAAGGTTCTTCTATCATCATGTTACCTTGGCAAAGAGCTGATAACATGTTAATGAGAGAAATGAAGACACGGATCCGTCATTCTCCTGTAAGACCTGAGCTATAGTTGTGAAGTAAAGATAGGCAACTGCTGCCAAAATAGTTTCATAGCACCGCGGGATTGCTGTTCTAAAATTACTTTAGTAACGAATCCCTCAAAGCTCACTAAATTTGGAACGGTTAATTAACCTTTATCACGCTGGTATCAAAAATGTAATAGAGGAATCCGGCCTGTCACTCAAGTACCTAAAGTCATAATCACGTGTTAGCTGAGGTCACAATTAAAATGACATAGATCCGTCACAAAAAATCGAAACGTCCGTGACGAACGTATACGAAATTGTACGTCTTTGATGAATTTACAAGTTAGGAAACTTCTGTTAAAAAATTTGACAGAGAGCTCTTGCTGCCATAGGCGTGTATCAAGAAAGAAACTCAAGAGAAGGAAGGTTTTATAAGTATTAACACACTGAAACATAATCTGTGTTAAAATGCCACTGATTGCTGTTCTATAATTCCATCTAAACCATTGGTAGATCGAATGAGAAGCCTATGTTATACGTGCTATCCTGCTGATAGCCTACGTACTGAAACAGCTGGAATATGAAAGCCATGAAAACATCCAAGTGGGCCGTGGGCGGCCGGATGATAGAACATATACACCAAATCTGCAATTCTGACAGAGTCTGGCTGGAAGTCAACAAAAATATCCGCGGTTTGACATATATAAGACAAACCTGTCTTAAGTGACCACCTCATGCAGCCTCGATCCTGCTCAGTAGAGATGTGTAATTTCTCAATGCAGATCTACTACAATATGAACTGTATTTTGGACAACACAGTCACGCTTCTTCACAACATGTATTCGCTCGACCTTGTCTCCTGACAACTTACCTTATTCCTTATCACGTGGACACATAGGTATGTAGTCAGGATATCAATTTTGACTGTACGTTCGTAATGCGGGTAGGTGGGTTGGGTTTGGATGGGATGTGTGTGTAGAGGTCGGTTGATGGTGGGTGTGGGTGGGTGTATGGCGGGGTGGGGTGGGGTGAGGGTTGGGATGGTGGGGGGTTGTGGGTTGGAAGGGGGGGGGGGGGGTGTCATGAATGCCAATAATGCTTTGTTTGGTAAAACAGTTCAATTCTTAAGAAAATTGCGTTCCTATAGGGTAAGCGATAATTGGCATTCTATGCATTGAGTGGCAAGCCATCATTAGACAAGTGTTGCCACGGGAACTTTCGTGACGGAGCTACGTCGGGTTGACTGTAACGACAGGCAACACGTTGCTTATTTGGTTATGACGTCAGATACTTGAGTGACAGATAAGTTCCCTCTATTGTTAGTGGCATGCGAAACTTATTGTCTTTATCCTCTGATATTATTGTGAATAATAATTCTGAATATAATTGGATTGGAAAACATTGCCGCCCATCCAATTATGTTCAAAATGTTCAACAGAACATTTCTTATATCGTGTTCAAAATTTACTAATATCATGTTTCTGTTTTTGTTTGGGAAACATTCTAAGCTATTTCTGAGCTTAACTGTACTATATGGTTCCAGATCTGACCAGTAGAAATTCAGACATCATGATCAGGTAGAGAAATGTTCATCCATGCACTATAGGCCTACTAAATTATGCGCATGATCTTGGTACGCACACATAAATTAGGTATCTGATGATATTTCAGAATCTTTGAAGTTGATTGAAAAGGATGTGGGCTCGTTGCGCAGGGAAAAAATTAGAGATGTAGTTTTTGAGGCATTAAACTCGACGAGCCACATGTTTGCCCAATGCGTCATGGTCAGTAGATCGTAATCGAGTGTGGCAGTGTGTTCTTTTAGATCATCTGACATTACATATAGGCACGTGTCATTAGCAAAAAGTCTAATATTGTGAATTATATTACTCGGCATGTCATTAATAAAAACTAAGAATAACAAAGGACCAAGCACAGAGCCTTGTGGCACTCCAGCATGTAAACGAAGTAGGGTGGACTCATTGCCGTTTATAACTACTCGCTGGTATCGGTTTCCAAGATAATTTTCGAACCATGTAAGTAGATTTCCACAGATACCAAAATTCCTAAGCTTCTGTAGGAGGCCGCGATGCCATACTCGATCAAAGGCTTTAGATATATCGAAGAATAGAAAGATTATTTCCTTTTGATCGTCAAGGGCTTGAGTAATATCCGTGTAGATATCAAGCAGTTGATTTACTGTAGAATGTGATGGAAGAAATCCAGACTGATATAGAGTGATATCATGTCTAATATAGTTATAGATATGTTTAAAAACGGTTCTCTCCATAACTTTACTAAGACAACTCAACAGTGATATTGGTCGATAATTTGAACATAAGCTCTTGTCTCCTTTCTTGAATATAGGAGTTACATTAGCGATTTTCCAAGAAGTGGGGAACTGCGCACTAGAAAGTGAGTAATTAAAGAACCGCGCTAGTATTGGGACCAATACTTGTTGGCTCTCGAATAAGAGTTTCGGACTTAATTTATCCGGGCCAACAGCTTTAGACGTGTCCAGATTGGACAGTACGTCCGAGATGTCAGTGTTTGATATTGTAATTGAGTGGAGAGTATTGTCCGTATACATAGATAGAGGCGGTAAGCTGGCATTAGCATCGTCAATATTGGCGATGCTAGAGAAGTACCGGTTAAGGAGGCTTGCCTTTTCTAAAGAGTCGTAAGAGAATGAGCCGTCATCGCGCTTCAGAGGCGGCATTTCGCTGAAATTAGAGTTAGTATCACATAGGAACGTCTTGCATTTTTCCACCACTCTTTAGAACATGTGCGTCCATGCCTTATTTTTTCAGCTAATTTATTCCTGAAGTTTTCTTTCGCTGTTCGGACTAATGTATTGATGCGGTTTCTCTGTTTTTTAAAGTTGGCCACGTCTTGCTCTCGGTTAGTTTTTCTTGATTTCTTGAACAATTTTTCCCTGACTCTCATTTCGTGCTTTATTTTGCTGGACATCCAGACTTTATCGTTTGGGTTTATAGTTATAGTTTTATTTGGGATACTAATACTAGCAGCGGCAATAATGTTTGTAGTGATTGTCTGACACCAAATGTCGACGCCATTAGCATCGGAGATGTTGTTCCAGGGTGCGTTAGTTATACCCTACTTGCACATTATAAGGACATGCTATATGCCTGTGGTACCATTTCACCATTGCACGGTCAATTCTTCCTTCTGATGGCATATATGGATAGGAGGCTGAGATTAACCAGTGATGTCTGTATCGAGAAACCGGTCCAGATGCGGTCATTGTAGTAATTGATGAATCCAGTTTGTCGGTCAATCATATGACGTCATAATCAACGACTTCACGTGGCGTCATAATCGATTACGCCATGATTGACACGATTTAGTCCGTCATAAACAATAAACGGTCTGTCAAGTTGTACGAATTGTATGTCTTTACTATCTAACAAACATTCTGTTGAGTATTATGAAACTAATTTGACTGGGCGTTGTTGTTGTTGTTGCCATAGGCAGCAACAGCAATCAGTCAGACTATTTCAAAATATTCAATGGCTTACCTGCATGGTTTTCTAGAAATCGAGATTCAGAGAGTGCAAGGACCGATTGATTCCAACACAGGCAATGCGACAGCGGGCTTAGCTAGAGATGGGCTGCGCATATAGCAAAAACAGGATTCATCCATTCAGTAAACATGTGGTCTTATAACAATTATACATTGGATGTAGGTTATTGATGTCTCGTGGATCAGGATTGCATTCCGATCATTATGATAGGCTGCGTACCATAATCTGTGTGACGAATGAAAAGATGTAATGGTAAATTTGACTGTTATCTAGTGACATCCAAATTCCATGAGGAAATGGCATCTAAATGTTTTTTTGGTTTTTCTACGTAAGTGTAGATTATAAACAATGACAATTATTGGTATTAAATTAACTGGCAAAATGTATAGAATCGCATGGCAAACCGAATGTTTTAGCAGGACCGTCTACGAATTAACCTTTTAATGGCTAAATTTGGTCAACAAAATTACAATATTTCCTTATTAAATGTCTATTTTCAGGCTAGGATAAAACTATTTTTGAAATTTTCCCACTGGGATGACAGAGCCAGTCGTTCCAGTGGTAAATTCTCAAAAGATTGCCTTCCATTGGCCTACAAATGGGAATTGCTCAGGAGCGCTGCAGAGGCCGACTTCGTCATGAAAAGGTTAAAAAACACGGCTAAATATTTATGTTTATAAATCCCCTCTTGTGTCAACTTAACCCTTTAATGGTCAAATTGACCAAAACAACTCTGCAGTGGTCTACAGAAATGCATATTTGAAAGGTTTGGAGAAGAGTATTTTTTAATAACCGAGCCAGTCATTCAAGTGGTAAATTTTCAAAAATACTCTTCTCGGCCTGCAGAAAGACGCTTAAAAACTTTAATTTTCTTTACTAGTCAAGCCGGCGAAAAAAAATCAGTGGTAAATTTACAAAAATAGTCTTCTAAAATTAAAATATCTTGAAAAATATTTACCATGGCAAAATGTTTAATTGGTATGTCAAGTAGTATTTTGAGCGCTTTGAGGCGCTGTTGACTCAAAAGGTGTTAAACAGTAGACATTAATCCGGTCGCTGCTAAATTGTTTGTTTGTTTCCATTATTTATCTCTCTTTGATATTAGTTTATTTGCTCATTCTCAAAACATTGTTGCTACAAGTTGTTTCTGTGTTAATGGATCCCTAGCTATATATCACGTTTGATCAGAGTCCGCGAATGATGCCAAGAGCAAATTTCCGTGTGGCACAATATGGTTAAACTACGTATTTACAATGTGACTCATTCACGTGCGATCGCACGGACGCACATACGCACGTACACACGCATTCACGAGGCGAACGGACGCATGAGCACACGCATTCAGGCAAGTAGGCACACGCTCAAGCAAGCAAGCACAATCACATGCCAATAGAAACAATTTGAAATTTCAATGACAAAGATTAATGATTCAACATTTTATTATGAGGTGCCAATCTAGTCCAACTCCATCGCTATAGGCTCCTATACAACATTATGTATTACATTAAGAGGTGCATCCTAACCTAGCAGTCGACATACACCCGGCTGATGCTCCTGCCAAATAGAATCACTGAGGCAACATGGAGAATAATAGTGCTGTCCGTTTTGAAGATGACATTGCTGAAAGGCCGTTTTGTAGACAGCAACAGCTTACAGTACCCTTGTTTGGAAAGTAAATATCAGGTTGGAAAGTAAACATATCAGGTTGGAAAGGAAATAGCATGTACTATGCTAACTTGAACTCAGCCAATAATATTGAGAAGAGTACATATTCCAAAAAGCATTTCTCGAATGAGATCTTGGAAGCTGTATAAACAGTTTCATGTTTAATTACATACTGATCTCAAAGGTGGGTGCTTTTCTCATTTGCGTGTGGTGGATGGATATTGTATTCGCAGCCTGCGCGTCTGTCTGTCCCTTGCTATTTATCTTAATCTATTGATCGAATGTGACTAAAAAATTTAACCAAACAAATGTTGCCCGAGGTAATTAAAATTCGCCACTGTTGTTTTACCTGAATCTTGTCAAGAAGCGAGGATCGGCAGTGGTTGACGGTGCATAACACTCAGAATCACCAGTCCTGATGGTGAAAGTCAGGGCATAGTCTTCGCCACGCACCCACCCACTCACTATCCTTGGCTGGAGCATGTAACAGCATGCTATCTCTATAGCTGTAAAATATGTGATTCATTATGATAATTGGTTTCCTTAGTCTGGTCGCACCATTACTAACTCTCCCGGTGGAGTCTCTAAACGCCTCTGAAATGAACTCTACGTAACACCCTAGTGGATGATAGGCCTAGATAGCATTTCTCACATCTCACATATCGACCAAGGATTAAGGTCTGTACAGACAGACAACTATACGAGAATGGACCTTTCCAGTTTTAGCTATCCCCCGCCAGGGGCGTCGTGCAAGCCGAAAAGCTGGGGGAGCCCATTGGGGTGGGTCAAGGAAGGGATGTTCTGAGAAGTGTTTTCCTGCATTCTGAGTGATAATTGGAAAATCAGCATTGTGCTTTGAGATTATGACTTTTTTCACTTTCATATTACCATTGGTAATGTGAAAGTTAGAGTCATAATCTGAAAGCATAATACAGATGCTTAGTTATGATCGAATTCTGAGTGATAATTGAGAATCAGCATTGTGCTTTGAGATTACGACCTTTTTAACTTTCATATTACCATTGGTAATGGGAAAGTTAAAAGGTCATAATCTGAAAGCATAATACAGCTGCTTAGTTATGATCGAATAGCACGTGAAACAGGCGGGGTCAGCTGTCAGAATACAGCGTGTGTATCCATCCCATATTCCCACGCGCCCCGTAACACACTAGCACCGGCAGAATGACAGTCAGAGGAGTGCTATTACATGTACAGCGGTCAGCTAAGGCGTGCCATGTTCTCACGTAGGCCTACTGTTGCAGAGTTTTCATTATAGCCTAACAGCTAACTCTCACATAAATCTATAGGCTCTGCCTAATGCAAACAGGATGCGCTGATATAGCGCAATTATTGGCGCTGTTCTGGTGACCTCATTTTCCTCGATGAAGCTACGTGTCACCCGTTATAAATAATCCATTTCGTAAATCATTATTCGTTAATGAGCCAACCGTTTCAAGGTTTGCACTTGACACAAGTGACATTTTGAAATTTTGTGGGGTGGGGTGGGGGTGCACCTTGGGCACGACGCCACTGTCGTGCCCCGCCCATCACTAGCTAAGCTCCACCCACACTTCGCCGTGTTGGGATTGATCGATCACCGAATGCCTTGGCTATCAATTTCCTGAAAACTACTATACAGTTAAGTTGTTGAATATTTTGTAACTAATTTGAGTGGGTGCTGTTGCTGCCTATGGTAACTAATTTTCTGTTGCTTTCTATGGCAGCAACAGCACCCAGTCAAATTAGTTTCAAAATATTCAACAGGATGTTTATTAAATGGTAAAGGCATACAATTCGTACAACAACGTATAGTCCGTCTTCAACTTTGCGTTCGTGACGTACTTATCGACGTCATTCATAACGTCATAATGACATCATTGATTATGATGCCATTCTATACGCCACGTAGTTGATTATGACGTCATAGGGTGGATGGATACAGTGGAAAGACCCATTACATCTTTGGAAAGTAGACTGCGTATTGAGGTTGCATGTTTCCATCCAATGTGCACAACTTCAACCACACCAAATCCCTCGGCATAACCGAGCTCTACCTCGGAACAGTTGATCATCCGTTGCCATGGTAATGCCAGCAAAAGCTAAAATAAATTTATGGTGGCTGGCAGTGGTGTATTTACGTAGCTTTATGGCAGATACATGGTTGTTATATTACAGTAGAAATTTGTATATGTGGATGAGATACATAAATCCGTCAAAACTGTACTGCTTGCATCGGAGAAAGGTATATAAATATACATAATGGTACAGAACAATTGAATATGTGTGAGAAAAAAACCGAGAGATCCAAAAAATAGTCCAAACATTTTGGTCATTATTTCTTAGCATATAAAGAATGCTCTATGCACAGGTAATATGGGGGTGCGTTTTGGCAACTGGCGCTCTTAGTGAACTAGCTGACTTGGCTCCTGCCTATAGTACCATGGCGGGTTAAGGTAATTTACTGACCGCGTCAGACGCAAAAAAAAACAACGGGCATGCGTTAAATAGTATTGCACAGGCGCGTTTTATTTACTAGAGTGTGTGCCGTCATATTCATAATACCTTTAGAGCTAACATATATTCTGAAGTTTCCAATAAAATATACAGCCTAAACTCATAATATGCATGCACTAGATTCATAGACAAAGCCGGTGGATATAATATCACACAATCTCTGTAAACGTGAAGACACGAATGTTAGCAAGAAACAAAATCTTTTAAAAACTGTTACAAATGTCGTTTTAATGGTGTGCCATTCAAATTGCAAATCTGTAAATACTAAACGAGCTATAGACGAAATACAGTCAAACAACATAGAATCAAACCTAAGCCAGTGGTCAGAGTTAATACCTCTGCCACCATACGAACCGGAGTCCTGATGTGGTGACCTTGAATTTAATTTACACACCACGCTTCGTAGATGGCTGCTGTGGTAATGGAGGCTGTTTGCGCTCTACGGTATGTGGTGTGTCATGTCCATGATGTTCGGTGATTGCATGAATATTTGATGAACACTGATGAACACAATCAGTGCATGCCCATGCCACAACGTTTGCCCATCACCGATGAGTCCATACATAGTCCTGCATTGTTAATTTGGCCAAGATTGTCTTTCTTGGAGATAAAACGTCCACATACATCTGGATGCAATGAGGATGGCTGCGCACATTTTGACTTAGAACGATCCCATGAAGGAAGGCCTTGCTTTACATCACACGCCCCCCCCCCTCACCCCCCCCCCCTTGAGTAGGTCCATCAATATTAACAACGGGCCACTTATTAGCTGTGTCACCTCTTGATTGATTGCAATACATTTGCTGATGTATCCAGAACATAGGATGTGTTCTAAAGCATTGGTCCAGTTACAAGACACGTACATGTTGCATAGGAATCACTTTGCGACCACGCTGAAGATGCGGCTCTGAGTGACTAGGTAATTTTGTCTTTCACATGCAATGCCAATTGTGTAGTATTCGGACTATGTGCCCATTGTCTACTGCTATTGTAGCGCGGATCGCCCAGACAGGTACGAACCGTCCCAGCTATGCTGGGTACGGGAACGACCGCTACGGGTACGTTCCAAGCAGACACCCTTGGGTAGGATAGTACGCATGTATAAATCCATACGAGTTTTTTTTCTAAAATGGCCGTAAGAATGCGTAGCGCGCATGCGCGCGCGTCAGAGCTTCTCTGGCAACACATGTCAGTATTGGGAGAGAGTTTATGCTTATAGTGCACCGAGTTGGTACTTGTGAGTTCTTCAAATCACTCCATTCTCGTGATTATCTATATCGATCAGGACCGGAATGAAACGAGGATTTCAAAACTTTTTACTTTTTTAAAATCGGAACAGAAATGGCCGAGTTATCTACATATGTCTCACTAAAATTATTTTCAAAATATTGCTTGAACGTCGTAATAGCGTGTGCTGCACGCTGATTGGCGACTGCTCGCCCGCTGATTGGCTGGGGCGTCCTTCCTCTGACGTCACGTGTAATATAAAAGGAGCCAAAAATCAAGAATCGCGAGAACTTCGGCGAGGAACAGCTGACAGCAAGGTTGCCGGACCAGCGCAGTGCTAGACGTGGGCTAACTGCTTACTGACTGTGGCATCCTACACCGCAGCAGTGCCCTTCGGAATTCAGATCTCCTGCGCCGGTGAGCAACC
>CM067372.1:83438954-83481454 GCA_034401795.1 Chaetoderma sp. LZ-2023a
TAAGCCTCTTAAAGTATATAATCTCAACAATATTTTTTTGATCCATTCTGTTCTGTTCTGTTCTGTTCTTGGAGTTTCCGCCAATGTCTGGCGCACCACCTTTCGGTGTATTATCCGGGAATCTCTAGAATCCGCAAATTACTGGAGTTTTCCATTAATTATATATTATATTATATTATATACACTCACGCAAACGATCATTAAATCTGACATTTATGTACATGCATGTACACACGCAAGTGATTTTCCTATCCGTATATAGGTAAATGCTCACAGTTCATAGACGAGTAAATTTATGTTCATCAGACGCGTAAATGAGTTCATTGTTATTGAAATACATGTAGGAGCATCCAGAAAGCATAAGGTGCACCGTATTTTTCTATGTGCACTTGACTTTAATTATACTAACTTGATATTTTATAATGCAAGCTTTGTTAGGTAATTCATTTCATTTAAGAGATGATTACGTCTGATATGAAGTTTATAGCAGAGTTTCCTGGAGATGGATTCAATTTTCGACATTGAATGGCTTCCAATCAGGCCAAACAAGAGAGTTGTGTCGAGTAACATCTGGAGAATAAGATTCTCATCCTTGCTTATTAATTTCCAGCTATCTGCGTCACTAGATGCTCGATTTCCGCTATATGGATGCTTCTGATATCTGCAAATTCTGGACACTGAACTAGGAAATGCATATGGTCTTCTTAATGCTGTGAATATGCTCCTTTACCCGTCTATAACGGACTAAATCGCGCCCGGGCATTCATGACGTCATTGGTTATGACGTCAGCCTACATGTGACGCAGAATGTTTTATTTGGGTTTGGAAACAGTTTAAGTTATTTATGAACAGTACTGTAGCATTGATTCCTTTATATTATCGCCTGGCGTGGGAGGAGGAGTCGATATGACCGCGATAACTACTTTTAAACCATCTGATGTAGACCAAGAACAGCTGATCAGCCGTTGCCATGGAAATGCTGGCAATAGAACCCTAATCACACACATATATACCGTGTTTCTGTGTGGGTGACTGTTGATGGCATACCACTGCGATACAATGGCAAATGTGCCATGGATATATCACATCTTGGAGGATAGCAGATGTTATATAACCACGGCGCATGCGTCATTGCAAATCACATCGATGGAAGATATATATAACTTAGACAATACCAAAGAATTATTAACAAGCGAGGAACGTTACTCTAGACCGACAATAAAGATGTGCAGAATTTATCAGTTTGACAATAATAATATTGTATACGAGCATATGGTATGAAGCAAACTACTAAACAGATCATTGCACTATATATGTTTGCAAATGGTTAATGGCAGATCTCAAAACCTGCTAAACAAATCTTTTAGGAAAAAAACAGTCGGAACATGCCAAGAATACCCATCCTTCGCCGCATGTATATACTGGCATACAGGTATCAAATACTTTTATAATGGAAATCATCCAACAAATATATATCAACATTTCTATCAGATAAAGCAATATTTCTTTTGTGGAAGAATTTTCGATAAACTTGAGTGACGTGTTGCTCATGAGCTCCAGCAGAATCTTCCGTGTTGATATTTTGTAAATAACTGTCTAATAATTATATATTGCTACATTTTCTTAACCCCTCTTGCGTCAACTTAACCATTTAGTGGTCAAATTGATAATAAAAAAACAAAACAACTTTGCACTGGTCTTCAGACATGCCTATTTGAAAGGCCTATAGAAGAGTATTTTTTTAAATCTTTACCACTAAAATGACTGGCTCTGTAACCGAGCCAGTCATTCTAGTGGTAAAGTTTCAAAAATACTCTTCTCTCAGCCTGCAGATAGACACTTAAAAACTTCAATTTTATTTACCATTACCCATTTAATGGTCAAGGCGGCGGAAAGAAACAGTGGTAAAATTAACAAAAATAGTCTTCTAAAATTAAAATATCTTGAAAAATATTGATAATATGGCAAAATGTTTAATTGATATATCAAGTATTATTTTGAGCGCTTTGAGGCGCTGTTGGCACAAGAAGGGTTAAGGGTTGTTTGAGTTTAGCAATGTTCCGTTTACATTACTTTCTAACATCTCTGCTTTGATTTTTAAATTTTTATTTTGCGGCCTTTTAAACCTTTTTGACTGAAGTTTATCCTTTCTTATTTGAATATATATTAATATTGGCTGGTTTGCTTTGTCAAAAATCTGAACATTTAATTGGCAATGCTAAATTCAGAGAAATATATACAAACCGTCAATCGATACCATGGCTGAAACAATATAATACTGATGTGCTAGTAGACCCCCGGATATATGCCAGGAAAGACTAAAATATATAGCAGATGATTTTCTGTTTGCATTCACGATTCTATTATATCTAATTCACAGCTCTTAGCCATACAATATCGGGCACATGGTATGTGTTATTCTATTATATCTAATGCACCCCTACTCACTATACAATGTTTCACATATGTCGGCTCACTGTTGTTAAAACATACAGTTCTTCACTATGTAGGATATTGTCACACGCTTGTACTGTTCAACCCACGGAAGGGAGAGATTTCCAAAATGAACTGAGCTGAAGAGGTCATGAAAACAGATGATAACCATCCAGCGAATAAATTTCTTTCACATATGCCTCGCCAGAAGTCCATAATAACGGTATTATGCACTTCTGGCCTCATTCATTCTGGCACTCCAACCGAGTCTTAAATCTAAACCCGTTTGAATGATGATAGATCATAGACGGGTGTTGTCCAGAGCATGTGTATGTACCACTATGCGTATGTAGGCATACAGAAGAATATATCACTTCAGAGGCCGATTCCCAAATTGAAGTTTCAAAGTAACTCGAATTGTTATTTAATGATTTCAAAAATATTCAGCATATCCATAGTTTAAGCTCCATAAAAATGTACGATAGTCTGCAGAAATTCAGTAAGCGGACAACCAATTGTTGATTTGGCGAAGAGAGAGAGAGAGAGAGAGAGAGAGAGAGAGAGAGTATAGTGTAATGATAACAATGATAGAGCAATACAGATAGTTGTTAACTGTTTGTCTCCTACCGGTGGTATGTTTGGTGTTTGGATGGTATGAGATAAAGATGACATTAGTATACTAATTCAATCTGACAAGAACGGCCAGCGCAATACATTCTTAGAATTAGATAGATAACGCGGTCAAGGCTGAAGAACTGTGGCTCTTAACCGTCTGATTGCTGAGTTTTTGCAGACGACATACTCCAAGGGTTATATCTCTGGACCTGCTAAATATTTTGAAAACAATTTGACTGAAAGTTGTTGGTGGCTAAGACACCAACAACTATCAGTCAAATTGTTTTCAAAATATTCAGCAGCTCCAAAGTTATTGCCTGTTAGAATTATTGTCTGGTGGCTTGCAGCAGCGAGACAGTTAATGATGTTAAGCACTATATTGGCATAGTTACCCATGCACACACCTGTTAAATATTTTGATCTGTGTAACCTGTTTCTTTTATACTCGAATGTAATTATTTGCTGTCATCTTGTATTATCTTTGCGCTTTTCTAGAAGTCATTTGTTGATTTAAAAAGATGTGTCCTTTCATATGCAAATGGTGAACCAGCCCTGGTACAACCATGTATACTATTTTTATTGATATACTCGTGTATTGTAGCCGCTACCGTCACCCTATCCCTCCCCCATATCACAGCAGTACAAAACCTGCATGATGGTGTATTTATAGAAACGTTCTCTTTGTTAACACTGAGACAATGCCAAATTCTGGAACCAGGAGGCGCTACTAAGAAATATAAAATAATACAGGGTGTCCCAGAAAAAAACGAAATCCTAAAACAAAGGGTTCATTTGACGAATTTGTGAGACGTAGCACTATAATAATGAGTTTCTCATACAGTGAGAACAATGTGCTTTCCAGCGACGCTGCGATAGCACTACTCCGGTCATGCATCACTGAGCACCACTGTTTTTGAAAGTGGTATACGAAAGTCCATTGTGACAGTTGAAATAAACATGTGAAATGGAATGCCCATGATTTTCATGCTTGGTCTGGAAAACACTGGCCATGCCATGCGACAAGGGAGAATTAAGCCAGTGCATTGGTGAAGGGTATTCAAAGTTAAAACATCAGCCTAGCACCATGGTTCAACTTACCACTGAGCAAAGAGTGTTTGTTGTGACAAAATTCCATGAGAACCAGAGCTTATAAGCTACCCAGGATGCATTTAAGGAAGCCTTCCCCGATAGAAATCCGCCGGCAAAGTCGACCATCTGGGCAAATGTGAAGAGGTACCGAGATCATGGAACAAGTCTTAATCGGAACAAGGGTCATTCAGGGAGAAGACGAACGGTGCGAACTGAAGATAACATTGCTGCAGTTCGAGAGCAACTTCTCCAGCATCCAAGGGGAACCAGTAGCAGGAGAACTGGACTCAGACTCGCCCACCCCTCCATTAACCGCATAGCAAGGTTGGACCTGCACTTTCGTCCATGCCGAATGCACATTCGCCATCAACTTTTACCTGCGGACCTCAGGAGAAGACAAGATTTTGCAGAGTGGCTGCTGGACCGATGTCTGAGAAATGAGCGGTTTCTTGAGTGCTTGGCGATTGGCGATGAAGCAGGATTCTCGATGGATGGAGAAGTAAACACCGACTACATCGTTGAATATGCACCGGTGCAACATCCTCCAAATTTCAACTTCGATAGAAACATGAGTCGACAGAAGATTACTGTTTGGATAGGACTGTGTGGCAATGGTGTGATTATCGGACCATTTTTTTAACGAAATGTGAATGGCCAAGCCTACCTGCTGATGATCAATGAAGATGTTGTGCCGCAGCTCCAGTTGCATTTCGAACGGCAGCAAAATGCTGTCTTCCGACATCTGTGGTGGGCACAAGATGGCGCACCTGCCCACAGACGCATCGCTGTTAGGAATCTCTTGCGGGAACTTTTTGGAGACAGAGTAATTGCTCTGAATCATGCTGTGGAATGGCCGCCCAGGTCACCGGATTTGACATCCTGTGACTTTTTCTTGTCGGGGTATTTGAAAAACAAAGTGTACTCCAGTCCACCGCGTAACATTCAGGAATTGCAAGCCCGCATTCAACATGAGGTTGAAATCGTGCGCAATGATCCTGCAATGGTGAGAAGAGCTGTGGCTGACATGCGCCGTCGTTGTGGACTTTGTATCGAATGGGGAGGCGGACATGTGGAAGGTGTTGATGCATACTTTTTTGTAATTACTTAATTAAATATCATCAACTGATAAAATTTTTGTTTCTCGTGCCATCGTTGGATGTTCTCCTATCTTATCTTTGACTCAAGGTTTTACCATGAACTGTCACAAATGAGTTTGGACATGCCATTTGCCAATGAATGGTGCTCAGTAATGCATGCCGGGGGGAATGTCATCAGGACATCACTTGAAAGCATTTTGCTCCTGCTCGTTGGTAGACAAATAATTACAGTCATATACCACACTACTTGGTCAAATTAACCCTTTGTTTCAGGATTTCGTTTTTTCTGGGACACCCTGTATATGTTCGCGCATAACATGGGGTTTCAAGTAGGTCTACTGTTCGCTTCATATTTTAGCGTGTATGTCCAGTCATTAAACCCTCGTGTGTCAACTTAACTCTTTAATGGGCAAACTGACCAAAACAGCAGCTGTCTTCAGACATGGCTATTTGAAAGGCCTAGAGAAGAGTATTTTTTAAATATTTACCACTAAAATGACTGGCTCGGTAACCGAGCCAGGCATTCTAGTGGTAAATTTTGAAAAATACTCTTTTGTCGATATGCAGATAGACACTGGCTAAGTACAAACTTAAATTTTCTTTACCATTACGCCTTTAGTGTTCAAGTCGGCGAAAAAAAATTCAGTGGTACATTTACAAAAATATTCTAAAATTAAAATATCTTGAAAAATATTAACCATCCAAATGTTTAATTGATATATCAAGTAGTATTTTGAGCGCTTTGAGGCGCTGTTGACCCAAGAGGGGTTAAACCATTAACGGGGTGGGGGTGTATGTGTGTAAGTTTCCATTGGTCAGTTCCATTTAGCATGACAGGTGAAGACGATGTTGCTTAAACTGTTGCTGCTATGACGGAAACCTTTACAAGGTTAAATCGCTATACGCACATATCATACTCGAAAAATGAATCGTTTGCGTTTTGTGTGCAGATTATCTTTGCCATGGAAACGCTTGCAAATTGTATCTTGTCCCACCACCATAATTTTGTATGTTAGTGAGCTGCCTAATCCAGCATTGCCTTTCAATCAAATAATTGTCACGATTTCAGTTATTATAAGGTTGGAAATGTTGCCATGGGTATTAACTTACATTCGTATTAGACTTGGGTCTATGCTATCCACCAGAACGAACGTTACATGCCTGCATAATTACTCGCAGCTATTGCATAATAAATACATTTTTACTAATCTCCCGTCGTTCGAGTCTGCATTAGAACAGTTGGCTTGAAAGGCTACTTGGTTAATAATCTCCCAGCCTTCTTTCGCCATAGGAAATGATCTCTTTTCATCATCTCCTGGCGTGGGAGGAGATGCGATGTTAGAGATAACTAGCTTTAAAATAAGCGGATGTCGCTATAAGTATACCCATACAGCTGATTTTGTTCGGAAATACTAGTAAAAGATGAACAGAATCACGGCCCCCTACAACACAACCGTGTTTTCATGCGGGTGTATAGAATGGTATATTATAGATGCTCTGTAGTGATATTGCTTTAGAAGCAGAATATCTACATTTGTCGGAGGAATACATAAATATGCCAAAGCTATGATGTTTACGTATAAGAGGGATGCACATACATCTGTTTACGCCATAGAATATAATACATTGAAGAATAACGATGGTCTAAAACAGATGGTAATAGATTTTTTCAATTTATCTATTTGATAATTAACTTATTTATGATTGTATACTGATGTAGCTAATCGCGATCTATACGCCTCTACAGTATTAATCTGAAGTCTGAGTTCCAAAACGTAGACTCTGGCAGGGCGTCATGTCTGCATCGCGGCAATGGCACAGAACTCGATCTCGCTGTATACTAATGTAGCTTTCAAGTTTATCCATCCATCATATGACGTCATAATCAACTAAGTGACGTGTATGATGACGTCATACTCAATTACAGCAGGAATGACTCGATTTAGACAGTCTTAAGTGCTTAATAGTCCGACACGTTGTACGAATTGCATTGCTTTACTATTTAAAGGTGCATATTCACAGTAAAATTTCTGAAAATAAAATTGTTTAAATTATACACTTTTAGAGGCACGGGCCTCTATTTCAATTTCGCACCTTAAAAATTATATAAATTTTTATGGAATGGAATCATCATATGTTAAGATTTATTTCGTTTCATTACACATAGGCACATAACTTAAGCTTATAAAAGTATGCAATTTTAACCATTTTATTTTCAATCATTCTGGTGTGAATATGTACCTTTAATAAAGATGCTTTTGAATATATTTGAAACTAATTTGACTGGTTGCTGTTGCTTCCATAGGCAGCAACAGCCCCCCCCCCAAGTCAAATTCGTTTCAAAATATTCAACAACTTACCTGTATAGTTTTCTGGAAATTGATAGTCAGAGAGTACAGAGACCGATCGATCCCAACACAATTAAGGTGCTGGTGGAGCTTAACTAGAGATGGGCGGGGCATAGCTAACACTGGAAATGTCCATTATTCAAATAAATGCAGATTTTCCATCTGTATTCATACTTTCACAGTAATATTCGGCTTTCTTCCAAATGAAAACACTATAAATTGTGTAGATATAGACTGCCATTGCAAATCATGTATGTATGATTACTGTATTCTGCGGCTGTAGTAGTAGAAACATCCTACAGCTGCAATCAGTCCTTCTTCGCTTTTGCCCATTGTGTCTTGTCCTCAGCCGAAATCCTTAGCTTCCTCAGGTTCATTCCTGACTTGAGTGTACCGAGACCTGCTTTCTTGAGGTCACCTCGTAGCGCGCTTAGCAGATTTATGCAATGATGTCCTCTCCTGGCTCTGTATTTGCTGGCTCCGAGTAGGGCTAAATCCTAGGCTCTCTGTGCTTGTGCGTCTTCTGGCATCCTTAGCACATGACCAAATATGGACCATCTTTGCTGGGCGACTTATACAGACAGCGGCGACGTGTTACACATCTTATATAATGCATCATTGGAAATTATGCTGTGTGGCCATCGGTGTCCAGTGATGGCGCGTATGTGTTTGCGGTGGCAGGCGTCGAGTTTATCTAGAGCTGCTTTTAGGGGGGGCTGGCTGGCTGGCTGGCTGGCTGGCTGGCTGGCTGGCTGGTTGGCTGGCTGGCTGGCTGGCTGGCTGGCTGGCTGTGTGTGTGTGTGCGCGCGCGTGCCTGCGTGCGTGCGTGCGTGCATGCGTGCATGCGTGCGTGCGTGCGTGCGTGTGTGGTCTTGTCGATTTTGCAAATCATTCGTCTGAGAATGTTCCATGCAAACAATTTAAGCTTGTGCTGTTGGTGGATTAAGGTTGCTGAGTTGTAAAACAAAAAATGTTTTTAGAATCTAGGAACTGGTGTATGTTAGATCATGTCTCAGACCTTCTATAGTTGTTCCGAAAAGAGACATTTTACGGGTTGCAAGCATTGCCCGCATTCAGCAGGTATAGCATGGAACACATGAATCAAACATCGTCAGACAAAACTAAGTGTAAACATATAATATCAAAGTTATATCCAAACACACAAAGCAAAATATACAAAAAGGTCCAACAGATTCATGGCATACACATAGCATTACCAATTATATTTTCAGTTTTTTGACAACCAGGCCAGCCATAATTTATATAGCATATCTTCAAATAGGAAAGGATAAACTTCAGTCAAAATGGTAAAATGGCCGAAAAATATATTCCTTTCAACAGACCAGAGATGTTAGAAAGTTAGGTAAACGGAACATTGTATGTAATTAAGACAACTCTTTGATAAAAATTATCAATATATAATTATTATACAGATATTTAGAAAATAACAACATGATAAAACGCACGCGAATACATAAAACCTCTCTGATGACTTCATAAACATATGTTTAACATACACATTTCGACTCATTGTTAAATTTTTAACCATTTGAACCTGAAATTGCTAAGAGCAAAAGAGCAAAAATTCATCCACAATTTAATAAATATTATGTTGAATATTTGGAAACATTTCAAAATTGGTTTCAAAATATTCAACAGCTTATCTGTATAGTTTTCTGGAAATTGATAGACAGGGAGTTCAAGGATCGACCGATCTCAAAACGAGGGAGGTGTGGGTGGAGCTTAGCTAGAGATGACGGGGCATAGCTGGAAACGTTCATTGACTATCAGATCAGCGTAATGGACAGCGCATGCGGCTTGTGATGTTTCACCAAACAGCTCGTCTTGGAGTAATCTCTGCTAAGATATATGAACCTGATTAGTTACTTGTTTACGCAATGACTGATTGCCAATATGGTGAGAAAATGCATTGGTATTATCAGTAACCTATTCCCCGATAGTGTGAGTGCCATTTCTTATCACATTAACAATCATGTATTCAATAACATATGTACATAAGTAATGTCCATGACCATATAGACTGGTTTGCAGTCAGGATCATTTCCAAACCTAATGAAGGAATCAGATCTTCCACCCAAGTATCTGACGTCATAATGAATTACGTCACACAAGTTTGCTGACGTCACAATTATAATGGCGTATGATTCCGTCGCGAAAATCGAAAAGTTCGTTAATAGTGTACGAATTGTATGTCTTTGATGAATTTATAATTTATTAAACATTCTGTTGAATATTGTGTAACTATAGGCATAGGGAGCAACGGCCGGGAGTCAAATTGGTTTCAAAATATCCAACATCTTGTAACTGTGCAGATACATTGAAATTTAGATTTTGAGTATTCAGGTTTCAAAGTTTCAATATGACTCTAACACGTTTAAAGGTGGGCGGATGTCAGCTACAAATGGGTGGGGGGGGGCCATGGCTAGACGTGGATCCCTATATTGTGGAGAAATTAAATAAACAGGGTCTACAAAATCTCTATAAATCCTAGCAGAAACAGACTTACAACATAGATTACTTTGATGAAAACGTTATTGAAATATTAATGAATGGCGGAATCCAGTTTAAGCTATGCCCCACCCATCTCTACCTAAGCTCCACCCACGTTTTGTCCGTGATGGGATCGATCGATCCCAACACTCCCTGAACCTCAATTTTCAGGAGACTATACAGGTAAGCTGTTCAATATTTTGAAACTATTTTGACTGGGTGCTGTTGCTACCTATGGCAGCGACAGCGCCAGATCAAATTGCTTTCAAAATATTTAACAGAATGTTTATTACATAGTAAAGACATACAATTCGTACAACTTGACGGCCTATTAAGCGTTTATGGCCGACTATATCGCGCCATCCGTGACGTAATTGACGATGACATCAGCCTACATGCGACCTAGTTGGTTATGACGTCATATGGTTGACTGACAAACTGGATTCATCGATTATAAAGCTATAAACCATTCCTACCTAATAAAGCCATGAAACTACTCTTCAATGTTCATTTCTGGACAGTAGACCGATATATTTAAAGCCATTTTAAATATGGTTACATTTGTAATTTAATATTAGGCCTACAACCTTGCTTTTCCATTATAACAAGTTGATAGTATCTTTGCATTATTGCGCTCCGCGAATTTCATAACGTACACTTTGCTTGGGGTTCTTTTTCTTGGACGCAAACTGCATAGTGTCTATATATATATATATATATATATATATATATATATATATATATATATATATATATATATATCGGAATAGCTAACGTGTTGACGTAAACTTATCAGGGGTGCTGATGGTCCTGGCATATATTGTTACACTGAAAGGAATGCGATATTTCATCCTTAGTACTTTTCACTCTAAATGCTACCAATAGTTCACCCAGCCCAGTGTCCTGGTGTGCTGAGAGCTACAGGACTTATAAAGTCTTTTAAGTGGTCTGAATGTAAACTGACTGAATGACGTTGCGATATTAACGCCTGCCAGTGAAATCGTCATGAATAAAGAGATTTAGTCCGTCTAAATTGTTGATAGTATGTCAAATTGTACGAATTGTTTGTTTTTACTATCTAATAAACATTCTCAACAGTTGCATATTGCAGTTTGAAACTAAGTTTACTGGACGCTGTTGCTGCCATAGGCAGCAACAGCAACCAGCCCAACCAGTCTTAAAATATTCAAAAAATTACCTCAGATTACCTGTATAGTTTTCTGGAAATTGAGATTCAGAGAGTGCGGAGATCGATTGATCCCAACACGGGCAAAGCATGGATGGAGCTTAGCTAGAGACCGGCGATCACAGCTAAACCTGATTCCTCCATCGGGACTATATCATAAAATAAATATTGAGTAAGATGGCCGACACTCGTTTTCCTGCTGCTCTGGACAACATATACCAGGATAACGTAGGTTACTGGGCAGGAATTGGCCCAGTACCGGCCCAGCAGTAACATGCGTTGTCAGGGGTTGATGCGTTGTTCATACGCGCGCCCCCCCCCACCCCACACACACACTCACGCACGCACGCACGCACGCACGCACGCACGCACGCACGCACGCACGCACACAAACCACCCTTGAACATTGTTTATATTTACCATGGAAACGACATGCTTGTGGCCTGTAAATATATATTTACAGGCCACAAGCATGTCGTTTCCATCGTAAATATAAACAATGTTCAAGGGTGAGTGGGCGTGTGTGTGTGTTGGGGGCTGGGTGGGGGGGGGGAGGGGTTGGTGCGCGTGTGAACAACACATCAACCCCTGACAACGCATGTTATATATATATATATATATATATATATATATATATATATATCGCAGACAGATATCAAGATAGCTGGGTCCTGGAGATTACATATCTATACGATAAAAGTTCTGGAGATTACATATATATATATACGATAAAAGCAGACCACTTTCCACATTCTATTGCTATCGGGCCCTCAGAATGCGAATGTAACAATCATCTGACGATAGCACCTTGGCTATATGCTATGATTCGATGCAAATAGAAGTTATAGTTATGACTTAGATACCAATAATAGTCGAGCATAAATAACACCACACCCATACTGAAATATTAGTGATTGGAAAAAAATGAATGTAAAGCACAGTGGTCAAAATATCCATTAGGACATTTGTTACGTAATGATGAAGTGACCCAGTTATTAGGTTGAAAAGATTGCTATATAGATATCGCGAACTAGCATATAAACGCCTTAAATATTACAACACACACACACACACACACATAGATATCGCCAATCTCGGACCATCTTATTTGTAAATACGGTAAACGATTCAGCAGACGGTCTACTGCACAGCATCCGTCTTCCATTGCGCGTTCGCTTATGGACAAGCATACAGTACAGCTGAGAAATAACTTAACATATTTCTAAAATAAATTAAAACTTATTATTGAATATTTTTTACTACGGCAGCGATGACTTCCAATCAAATTAAGCCAAAAATATTCAAAAGAACATTTCCTACATTGTGTTCAAAATTGTGCTAACTAACATGTTTCTCTTATTTTGATTTAAACAAGGTTTATTTTTTGTCTATGTGGGAGCACAATAAGACATGTCTTATGAGCGTGTCTCCCACTTACGTACAAACATATTACATTAAATAAATCAAGAGGTGAATAATAATATTGCAAACTGTCACAACAGTAATAACAACAATAACATTAATAATAATAATAATAATAATAATAATAATAATAATAATAATAATAATAATAATAATAATAATAATAATAATAATAATAATAAGAAGAAGAAGAAGAAGAAGAAGAAGAAGAAGAAGAAGAAGAAGAAGAAGAAGAAGGAGAAGAAGAAGAACACAAGGCAGTATTAGGAGAAAGGAGGAGCTCGATGTGCTGTAGTCACCGGTGCTGGTCCACACTGCGTGGCCATCCAGAAACTTCCGCGGTTATGGATTTGTCGACACAATCCATGAGTGGTGTTTGAAATTACTGTAGGTCATTTAAACCGACAGGTGTCAGTAATATATTGACATAGAATGGTTGAAACCGTGATGTTTAACTCTACATCAACGTCAGCGCTGCCATATAGAAGTTGCTGAGTCGTTAGGGTTGTTGAGGAGATTTGGTTGGAGGCAAGCTCATTTTCAAAGGTGGTTCTTTGCTCATTAAAAAGTGAACAGTAAAAAAGGTAATGTTTAACAGATTCATCAGGATGGCCGCAGGCGCAGCTGGTAGAGTCAGGGAGGAAGTTATCGAATAGATGTTTATTTAATCCACTACAGCCATTATGAAGCCTACTTAGACATATATTAGCCACTCTTGAGCCGATGTAATACCACGGAGGGGGGCTGGGAATATGGGGCATTGCTCTTAGTTTGGTCTTGAATTCCGGTAGGGTATTAGACATAGTGACAGGCACTGGAAGGGTGTTCCAGGCACGTACTGTTGCTGGGAAAAACGACTCGCGATAGAGTTCCGCTCGACATCTAACTGGGGTGAAAGAATTCGAGCGTTGGATATTGTAGGGATTACGTGCTAGTATCAGTAGAGGGAGATAATCAGGCAAGGCCTCGCTCGTCATCCCATTGACAATTTTGTAAAACATGTCTAGTCTATGAATTTCTCGTCGGTGGGAAAGTGTTTCTATACCAGTTTCTATATACAAATCTTCGATGTGAGCACTACGTGTCACTCTGCTAATTGTCCTAAGAGCATCCTTTCGTACGTCTTCTAGTCTGTTAACAAGATATTGTGGTAAATTATCCCAGACAGCATCTGCATATTCCAACGATGGTCTAATAAAACTCTTATACATGATTTCGAGACATACGCGGACTAAGATATATTTTAGTCCTTTGAGTAATGAAAGCTTGAGCTGGGCATTTGCTACTATATTTTCCACAAAGTTGTGCCAATGACCTTTATTGTAGAAAGTGATACCAAGGTGTTTATGATGGGTGGATGGAACTATTTCAGAATTTTTGAAATTTATTGGAAAAACGGTAGGATCTCTGCGTAGAGAAATAAATAGGTACGTTGATTTGAAAGCATTAAATTCGACTAGCCATGTGTTTGCCCAATGGGTCATTACATGCAGATCGTGGTCGACAGATGGTGCGTCGTCTTCTAAGTTATCCGACATCATATAAAGGCATGTATCATCAGCAAATAGTCTAATATTGTTTAGTGTATCATTGGGCATATCGTTAATAAATACTAAGAAAAGTAGCAGCCCAAGAACGGAGCCCTGTGGCACACCAGCATGTAATAGATGCAACGTAGATTCGTAACCATTTATAACTACTCGCTGGTAGCGATTATGAATGTAACTTTCAAACCCTGAACAAATTGTTTGAGTTTCTGCAGGAGGCCACGATGCCACACTCGGTCAAATGCTTTCGAAATGTCGAAAAATAAGAACAGTACTTCTTTTTGTTCATCTAGAGCTTTAGCGATATCTGTATATATTCCTAACTAGCCGGATCCGTGGAAAGCCACGGTAGAGTGATTTGGATTCTTAATAAGTAAGTCACTTAAAGGAAACCTTAATGTCATGGTGTTTCAGGATACATAACATTTTCAATACCACGCGTTTTTCTTGAGTACACTAATGTTTTCAAAAGTATGAACATAGTAAAATACAAAAAATTATATGCATATATAGATAGATAGATGAATTTATTAACAACATTATAACCACATACGGTCTATATCTTAGGCAAATATATACATGTACTTTGATAAAACAGACTTTGCATAATTATAATACTAAAACTTAACTAACCTTTTCAGCACGAAATCTCAATATATATAGCAATTTAAAGAGACATGCGCGCATGTTGTGGATTGTATACATATATAGTTAGGGACGACTGTATTAGTTAACAATTTAACTATCATGTCAGCCAACAACGGCTTTAGGGGTGGGTTTCTTAAAACTTTTTAACACTAAGAAAATTTCCCAGTCAGCAAATTTATATAGCAAATTAGATTTGATTGGTTAAAACTGGCAGGTTGCTATAGAAATTTGCTCATAAAGAAATCTTCCCAGCTGTAAAAGCTTTATGAATTCTACCCAGAAATGTCCGTTTGCATACAAAGCGAAGACTATTTTTTGGAAATTTAACACTGGCATCACTGGTTCGTTAATTTGTTTTTTTCTGGCAGATTATTATGAGCATTACTAACTGTGCGTTTAACAGATAGTATAGATATTTCTTGGCAGTTATTTAAGACCCAAATTATTTGTTGAATTACAATGAATAACTGATTTTGACATACCTATAGCCGCACGGTAATGAGCTAGATCATTATCCATTGTCAAGTAGGCCTATGTATATATTCCAAGGTCATGTGCACGCGCGGCAGAATAAGAAACATAAGCGCAGATGAAAAGCACAAAGAGAACCAGAGATAACAGCAAGAAAGTGTTGAGAATTAAGAAAGAAAAAGAGTAGAAGAACGGAATACAGAAAAAGAGAATATATACAAGACATTGTAAAGTCCTAGTATCTACAGAAGAAGCGTTTTTGGGACGGTGTTGGGCCTGTCTGCAGCGGTCACCTTGTGGTCAATCATTTCACTTATTTGGTTTTGGAAATGCCGTAACTTATTATTTAGATGTACTGTAGGTCTAGACTAATTTCGTCCCTAAAATTTCAGATGGAATCAAAGAAAATAATTTCACAGGATGTAATATTGAATGGTACCAATTCAAGTATTTTGACAGTATCAGACATGGTTTATTAGAAATGTTCATAATCTCCCACCCACATATTCTCCTGAGAGAAAAATTCCTTTTTAACTATCTCCTGACGTGCGAGGAGGGAGACATGGTAACCGCTACAACGACTCGTATCATGAGCTAATCTGACTATGAACAGGTGATCATCTGTTACCAGGGAAATCGTGGCATTAGCTACCCACGACGCGTGCAGCCCTGTTTACGCGGGTGGTAGGGGTGTGAGGTAGGTGGGTGTGGCTGTCGATGGTACAGTGCTGAGCTTTAGGCCAAATGCTTCGTAGTGCATATGTGATAAGAAATATATATATATAACGTAGATAGATCGATGTATTTTCCGCTGACGTAAGCGGTAGTGTATAGGTTTGGCAGATATATATATATATATATATATATATATATATATATATATATATATATATATATATATATATATATATATATATATATATATATATATATATATATATATATATATATATATATATATATATATATATATATATATATATATATATATATATATATATATATATCTGCCAAACCTATACACTACCGCTTACGTCAGCGGAAAATACATCGATCTATCTACGTCAGAGGACAATGCCCTAAGGGAAGTAAACACATATGGTTTAGCTTAGTCTGAACAGACAATGATTATCCTCGCCCAGGGGATTGCTTTTACGCCTGTTTTGCAAGTATGTTTGTCTGTATGCCCGCGGCTGTATCTGGCAAACTATTAATCAGATGTAACTCAAATTCTAACACCGTTAAGAAGCGGTGTTCCAGTCTTTCCATCATTGGTATGAATCCGAGAAAGCCATGAAAAATATCTGCAAATCCGCAAACAGCAAAGAATCGCAAAGCTCGGCGACCAGAATTGAGTCGTTTTGCCCGTTGGATTTCGCTGGTTGATAATTGCCTCATTTCAATTTGCTCAGTGGCATAATCAATCATTCGATATAGACGTCTGTATTATTAAGTCAACGGATGAATCCAATCTGCCACTCAGGTGTATGACGTCATAATCAATTACGTCACATATATGGTGCCGTCACAATCAAAATACGTACCTAAGTGTAAAAGGCGTGTCTAAGTGCGTCATGAACGCTTAATAGTCCGTCAAGTGTACTAATTGTATGTCTTTACAATTTAATAAGCATTCTGTTGAATATTTTGAAACTAATTTGATTGTCTGCTTTGCTGCCATAGGTAACAACAGCACCAAGTCAAATTAATTTCAAAATATTTAACAGCATATCTGTATAGTTACCATGATATTGTGATTATGGACATTCACGGTTAGATCGATCCCAATGCGGGCAATACGTGGGCGGAGCTTAGCTGGAAATAGGCGGGGCATGGCTAAAAGTGGATTCATCTATTTTGCTACGCCACAACTACGGAGTTGAATACAGCGGTGTAAGTTTCATTGAAAATTGCGTTTATCATTATATAAATTGATACATCGCAGTCATGCCAAACAGATGGGAATACGTATTACGCATTAAATTACAAAAGCTAAGAATGTACAAGTACACATATTGATGAAAGGCATCAATGGCAAAAAGCGTGGCCGGAGATTATTATAATTCAAGTTGAGCTTCAAATTCATTTTATATATAATATACAATTTGCAGTAGCACAACAGGTTGTCCACCAAAGACAATGACTATATCTAGACATTGGACCCCTACATAGAACAAAAAATAAATTATACATGTAGAACTGGCACAGGCACTATATAATATAGGAAGGCATGGGCTTCAAGTTAAAGTCAATGTACTATAAAGATATAGCCATTTGACATGTGATAAATTGACAACATATTTGCAGGACAGAGAGAAATGTGTTTTTCTTGTTATATTGACATTAAATATTACATAGGTTCTTACCATCATTTACAGTTTCTTACCTGTACCATGTAGTGCCGATGGTGGTTGCGATTGTAATAATGATAGTTTCTTGGTAGTGTCATATCTTTAAGATGGTTGTAATGGCATCGTCCTTGGATAGGATTAGCTATGGGATATAGGAAGAAGCAGAATATATTTTGGGCAGTCCGTCTATCTTTCCATCCATCTTGTTGACCATATGCGTAAATACTGGGGGTTTTGTCTGATAATTCAGATTCTATCTGGAGCTAAATTATAGGATATATAGAAAGACTCAAATTATATATTGCAAGACATATTTGATGATAGAATCGTGAAATATCTAGTGAGTTCTAGATGGTATTATGTTCGAAGGCCTGGTTACAAACCGAGTACAGAGATTCTGATACTGAATATATAGTAAATTATTAGCATTTGAAAACTGTAAGTTGCGCCTAAATTGCATATTTCGAAATTACTCCATAGTATAATTTTTAAAACTCTATACTTTAATAGCTCATTCCTATATATCTATGTAAACATATGGATGAAATTTTGGAGCTGAACCCACTACAAGCGATATGCCAAGATATATTGACATCTATCCGATTGTGGATACTGTGAACCAACTATCTTTCAATGGGGACATATTGCGATTAAGTAACTACTTGGACATACTTGGTAATTATGATATTATTTGATGGTAGAATTGTGTAATATTTCGTACAGCACAAGTACATAATAATACATATTGAGTTCTGCACGGCTAGACGTTCGAAAACTGGTTACAAATAGAGTACATAGATATCGGTATGTAAATTATTGGCATCTGACAACTTTTGGTAACTACTAAGTTACGTATTATAAAATTACTTTACGGTGGAATTTTTTTAATCGATATTTTATTAGCGTATTTATATATCGATCTTAATTTTGGTGCCAAACTTATTACAGACAGTAGGCTACCGAAAGCCATGGATTTGCCAAAACTTATATAAATTTTTGGCATGGAATTGTGTACTACGAAATTACTTCATGGTGGACATTTTAAGCTTGATACTTCATTAGCGCATTCATATACCGATCTGACCATATATATGAATTTCGAACCGAATATAAGCCGAACTTATAGCAGACAGTATGGTACGGAAAATAACCGATCTGCCAAAATCTAAGCCAATTTGGAATTGCGGACTACGGAATTATTTCATTGTAGAATTTGTTTTAATTATGAATATAGCTAGCAATGATATGATATCATATTGTTTACAGTTGAAAGTAATTTATGCTAAATTATACCTTTTAAACTCAAGTTTATGTGTGTAAAAATCTGAGCATAACGTACAGACAATAGGGTAGTGAATACTGTGAATTGGCTAAAATTCCAGCCAATTTTTGGTATGAAATCGTGTACAACAAATTAAATTACGTCATGGTAAACATTTTTTAACTCAATACTTCATTAGCATATTCAGATACCTATCGAACTATATGGGTGGAATTCTTGGGCTGAACACATTGCAGCCATTACTAACTTGGCACATACATACCCTTTCTGTTGATTTATGTATCTAACCATGCGCTACAATGTTATTGACAGCTGTTTTGACTGGAGATTCGGAACATTAGTTGTCTATACATAGTGCTAAATAATTGCATGCATGGATCTTTTCCCAGTGAAGTATTAAGGACAATAAATTACTAATGAAAATCACACCCTACGAGACATAAGAACGCAAATTTATACACTATCTCGAATGTTCAGCCTTGTGTTTTATGCTATAATACATACGGGGAAAATGAAATAGACACAGTACCTGGTTTTATCGTCATAATATATTAAACATTTACTGTCTAAATTTAGTGAAGAATGTTAAAATATTTAGATATTGAATGTCCATTTGCAGGCCAAAAGAAAACGTTTTTCGCAGATTTGCCAGTGGAATCTGGAAAGACTGTCTCGAGAGTCGTTCCAGTGGTAAATTATCAAAAACTGTCCCCTGATGGCATGTAATTTGACATTGCTCTAGATCACTGTAGGGGCCAGTTTGACCAGCTATGCCATGAGGCTGTTAAAATACAATAAGAGATGATGATAGGCCTATATTCATAGCCATCGCCATTGTGATTTATATACTTTCAACCGTGACTTCCCAGAATCCAATAGAGGTGAGCTGTTGAATATTTTAAAACTAATTTGATTAGATACTGTCGGTGCTTATAGCAGCAGTACAGTTAAATTTGTTTCAAAATATTCAACAGAATGTTTATTAAATTGTAAAGACATACAATTCGCACAGCTTACAGACTTTTCAACTTTCCTGATAGCCATAGCTACGTCATTCATTACGTACTTTGAGTGTGACGTCAGCCTACATGTGACATAATTGATTATGACATAAACACTTGAGTGACAGGTTGGATAACTTATACCCGCTTTCCATAAGAGAATCGGTGCATTGCGATTTGGTCTGCATGTGTCAGGCAGGGCAAAGTTAACTATCTGAATGCTCTTGCTAAAATATGTGGTCACTTATTACAAGTGGTCCATGTTGGGTGGACCACACATTACTAAGTGGTATTGGCCATTTAATGATCAAATCTGTTCATGACAATTTCAAAGGTGGGATCCATTTCTAGCTCAGCTCTGTCCGTTCTTTTGGCGTGTTGGAATCAATTTATATACTTTGATTCATGACTTCCCAGAATCCCATTTTCAAGGTAACTATACAGATAATGTGTTGAATATCCTGAAACTAATTTGATTGGGTGCTTTTGCTGCCTATGACCGTAACAGTGCCCGGTCAAATTAATTTCAAAATATTCAACAGAATGTTGATTAAAAAGTAAAAACCAGGGTTGTTTTGATTTAATCAAATCGATTAAATCATGATTAAATCAACAATTAAATCAAGCTGAAAAGATCAACTTTTTTATTTGTTTTTGATTTTTTTCAATTTTTTCGTCCTCAACTCCCTCATTTGCACTATAAAATTTATAAAGATTTTTTTTGCTTGTTAAAAGTTATTGTAGCTATTGTTTCAGATAGTTAATAGGCCTCGTTATACAATATTATGCTAATATAAGAACTAAGAAGCTTTATTTCTATCGGTACAGTACTACAGTTAGTGGAAACATTTCTTAGTTGTTATTTGATACGTAAACAGCACACATCAGTAATCTTTTTAACAGTTCTGTGGACATTATTTTTAACTGACCTGCCTTTGTCTGCTGCCAGCCACTAGACAATAATTTCAATAGACAATAATAATGCTAGACCAGCTTAATATTTTGAAACTAATTTTACTGACAGTAATTGCTGACTACATTCAGTTAAATTGTTTTCAAGATATTTTTTACCATGTCCAGAAGCATAAAGCCTGGAAAACTGTATCCACAAAATATTAAGATGGTTAAAATGTATCCCATCAAGTGTAGACAAAACATGGTTACGGTAGAGTAGGCGTGTTTATTTGATGTGTAGTCATGACCCGTCCAGTGGAACAGCAGTTATTTCAAAATGTGATAACAAATTCAAAAATGTCTTCAGAACAACAAGAACAAATTCTGCGATGTTTATTGTCATAATACATTTTAATAGAATAATAGTATAAACAAGGTCAACATTGTTTATAGCTCCTAGAGATTAGATTATAAAATGTGTACACTTGATGGACTATTCAATATTCATGATGGAGCTAGAGACGTCATTCACTAAGCATGTTGACTATGATGCATGTGAAGCTTTTATAGGAAGCAATTGATAATGGTAAAGAGATACAATACCCAGGAAAATTAGTTTCAAATTTTCAACAGAATGTTGATTAAATAGTAAGGTCATACAATTCGTACAATGCCCAGTCAAATTAGTATCAAAATATTCAACAGAATGTTGAATATTGTCTGTATGTCCACATGTTAGATTTGTCAATAAAGACTGTTTGCTTGCTTGATTGCTTGCTTGCTTGCTTGCTTGCTTGGTAGGTAGGTATAGGTAGGTAGGTCGGTATGCTTAGTTTTTTAACGCACTGGCAACAGGATGACTTCAATTTCTGTGCTAAACCCGCCTATGGAGTGCACCCATTAGTTTACTTTGTTGATCATCATTTCCCCGGTCCGAGATCGAACCGTCATCCTGCAATTTTGCATAGCATCAGCAACACAGACATCTTTCCGCTGGACCACCGCACCAAGACAAGAATCTTGGTTTAGTGAACCAGCTTTCACATGTCAGATATACTGATACACTGGCGAATTCATATGAGACTCTTTTGGATGCACGCCATATGGTGTATGCTATGCCCTCACCTGGTCTCCATCGTGACACTGGCAGTAGTTGATTGATTGATTGATTGATTGATTGATTGATTGATTGATTGATTGATTGATTGATTGAATCCCAGGGATTAAATCGTAAAGACATAAAATTTGTACACGTGATTGACTATTCAATGTTCCTGATGAAGCTATTTACATCATTCATCGCGTGTTTTGATTGTGACATCATCCTACATATGACGTAAATAATTATGACGTCATATGCTTGGGTGACAGATCTGATCCATCCATTTATCATAGAGATATCCTATGCCGATTTGCAGACCAAGAGGCTGTTATTTCTGGCACTTTGCCATTGGAATGATAGGCTCAGTTATCGAGCCAGTCATTCCAGTTGTAAATTTTCAAAAATGTCTACCTGTTAGATGTAAATGGTAGTTTCTCAAGATTGCTACACAAGCCACTTTGGCCAGTTTTATCGGGACGAGTGTTGAAGTGGAGATTAAGGCACAATGCCATTTTATTTCTAATGCAAATGTACAGTAAGCAATTATCCCAGGCCACCAGCGGTAGGTACAATTAGCCCCAATAGTGAGGGTATGCGTTTAATGCACAGGAGAGATCTAGACAATATATCCTAAATCTATGATTCCAATCTAAATACAGGCGAGCTACATCATTCTCGTTACAAAAATATTTCACTCTCGTTAGCGGTAGGAAATCTGGCGAGAACGTGAATGACCACAATTCCTTGCGCAAAATGGCAGCGCCTATAGGCAATGGACCTTTCCAGTTTTAGCTATGCCCTGCTCACCTCTAGCTAAGCTCCACCAACACTTCGCAGTGTTGGGATCCATCGATCCTAGTGAAAGCCCTGACTATCAATTTCCTGAAATCTATACAGGTAAGCCATTGAATATTTTGTAGCTAATTTGAATGGGTGCTGTTGCTGCATGCGGCAGCAACAGCGCCCACTCAAATTAGTTTCAAAATATTAAACAGAATATGTATTAAATAGTAGACATGCAATTCTTACAACAACACATAGTCCGTCTTCAATGGACCTGTCCAATTTTATCCTTCGATTATATGATGTCATATGACGTCATAGACAACTAAGTGACGTGCATGCCGACATCATATTCATTACGTCATAAATGATTTTATTTGGCCCGTCTTTAACTCTTAATCGTCCAACACGTTGTAAGAATTGTATGTCTGCTATTTAATAAGCATGCTCTTTAATATTTTGAAACGTCAGGTATTTCAAGGATCGATCGATCCCATCACGAGCGAGGTGTGGGTGGAGCTTAGCCAGAGGTGGGCGGGGCCTGACTGAAACTGGAAAGGTCCATTGCGTGAGCTGTATATTTTGGAATTAGTTTGACTGGGTGTTGCTGCTTATTAAATAGTAAAAAGCTCTTCAATTCGTACAGCTGAAGGACTTTTCAATGTTCCTTACGCCAGCCATTACGTATTTTGACTGTGAGGTCACCCTACCGGGGTGGGGGTGGGGGTGAACTAATTGATTATAAAGGCATGGCTCTACAATATCTGACCGCTCTTGCTAAAATATGTGCTCACTTATTACAAGTGATTCGACTGCTTAGACTACGTGATACAGGTCATAAATAAGTGAATGTACTTACAAAACATAAACAGAAATTCTGTCTGGTTTTGCAAACATGTAAATTTATTCTTTAGATGTTCTATACCATCGAGTCGCTGGTTTTACAGCACAGCTCATACATGTAAATAAGTCACTATATTTGCAAAGAAAACCAGAAATTCGACCTTGTTTTGAAAACGTGGTAATTTATTTTTTAGGTCTTCTATGCCAAATTGTGTCCGGTTTCGCGGAAACTACGAGATAAAAAAAACAAACCCTCGCTTTAAGCATTATCTTTGCTGATTTCAAAGGCTAGGCCTAGTTGTTTCACGGTCAGTACAAGAAAGTTTTGTGTAGATTATGTAAACAATAATGCTGAAGGTTGTCTACATGTGTGCAGCAACGGTTTATGGCAGCAGTTTCCAAAACGAATAGAAGTTATCATATAGTTATCATATGTACATAAATGTTTGGAATTTCAGCGATGTATGCGTTAGGTTTCTGTCATTCTTACCGCCTGGCCGTATTACCGTATTTCCCCTATTTATTTTTACCGTAGTTTTTTAGTTCCGTATTTTGCATGCTATTTAAGCAGAATTTCTATTCCAATTAACAAAAAAAGAATTTACTGACTTTTGGAGGCTATATACATAGCTGATCGTCTGCGTCAGATGCCCACCAGTCAGTGAAGATCCAGCAGTCGAGACACCCATCCCATTCCCCTAGTGAACGTATGCGTATGAGCAATCTAGTCAATATATATCCGAAATCTATGGTTCCAATATAAACATAGAGGCGCGCTCCATCTATCTTTTGCTAGTTAGCCGCTGGAGACCACAATCCCTTGCGCAAAATGGCCGCGCCTATACGCAATTCTAGACACAACCCGAATATAAGCGTAGCCCCCCCCCCCCCCCCCCCAATTAAGTTATTGTGTCTAACAGAAAAAACCGCAAGCAAGCGTTTCATGGCACAAAGATCGTCGTCTTATTAATAAGCAATGAGCTAAATGACAGATCTTAAAACATGATAAGAAATTGTTTGAACTCGTAAAGAATAGCTCTTCATTGTCAACATGCACAGATCAAATGAGTGCTTTCATTATGGAAGTCATCCAACAAATATATCAACATATATCAGAGATAGCGCCTTGGTATTTCCAAGATATTTACTCGCACATTTAAGATGAACATTACATAAGATAATATCTTGGTAACCCCGTGCTCAGACTGCTCGCATGTCGGGCGAATGCTAAAGTACAGAGAGGTCTAGCTTCGGGTAATTTGACGTATTTGGTTTAGTAGATATAGCTGCCCTTTGAAACCTTGAATTTCCACAATCTAAGTTTTACGGTAACTATACGGAGAAGCTGATGAACATTTTGAAATTAGTTTCAAAAATTGTCCACGTAAATAAGCTTTCTAATAGACCTTTCCAGTTCTAACTATGTCCCGCCTACATCTAGCTAAGCTCCACCGACACTTCGCCGTGTTGGAATTGATCGATCCTCGAATATCGTGACTATCAACTTCCTGAAAACTATACAGGCAAGTTGTTGAATATTTTGTAACTTATTTAACTGGGTTGGTGTTGCTGCCTATGACAGCAACAGCGCGCAGTCAAATTAGTTTCAAAATATTCAACAGGATATTTATTAAATGGTATACGAAAGACATACGATTCGTACAACAACGCATAGTCCGTCTTCAATTATGTGTTAGTTACGTACTTATCTACGTCATTCATGACGGCATTGATTGTGACGTCCTTCCACACGCCACGTAGTTGATCATGATGTCATATGATGGATGGATAAAGTCTATTCGGTCTTTCGGGTTCAGCTGATTAAGGTTCCCACTAATATGCATTCTGATGCGTTCTGCTTCTTCACGTTGTTCCTTGCAGAGTTCAGACGAAACAATGCATATGGTTATGAATGTATGCCCGCTAGCGTCAGTTCATGGATGGATCAGATATGTCACTCAAGTAGGGCATAGGCCTATTTGACGCCATAATCAATTACGTCACATGTAGGCTGGCGTTGAAATCATAAGTCCGTCAAGAAACTGGAAATGTCGGCCAAGTGTACACATTGTATATCTTTGATGGATTTACTATTTAATATACATTCTGTTGAATATTTTGAAACTAATGTAACTGGGCGATGTTGTTGCCATAGGTTAGACATCTAAATGGTGGGCGACTCATGGGGGAACCCAGTGCAAATAATGTAGTGCAACAAGAGTTGAACTGCACAGCGTTTAACTGACAGAACTCAATAGCAATGAAAGAGCACATCAGAAGATCATAAGTCACGTGCAGATTGTTCACATCTGGCCTGACAAATGTGTGTATATTCATTGCCATTTTCTGAATTGGTCGCGTATATCGGCCTATAGCTGTCAGTAGCAGTTTGTAAAGTGCGTTGAGTGCGTGTCCATTTCTAGGTATGTTCACTAATTTCTAGCTATGGGCCACCCATTTTGTACGCGCCTTTGTATCAATTTTAACGGGTTGAGAACTGAATTCCCAGAATATCAATTTCAAGGCCATACGGGCAAGATGTGGAATACTTTGAAAATAATTGGACTGGGCTATTGCTGCCTATGGTAGTAACAGCACCAGTCAAATATAGCGATTCAGAATGTGTATTAAATTGTAAATTCCCCAAAGCCATACCATTCACACTGTTGTTGTCGGGCCTTACGCCCTCTTATATTGGCACTGCGTTATTGTGGCGTCAACTAACAAACAACGTATTTTAATTATGATGTCATATACGCTATGAACAAACCTTATCCCTGTATGGGCATTGGTAGTATAATATTACCAGATATCTATTCAAACAGACTTAAAGACGAGTTGATGAAACAAATACATCAGCTTGAATCTTACCACAAATAATAGGAAGTTACCTCCACCCATTCCACAACGATATTCTCATGTCAAAGCGGGTATGATCATATGCATATATGCTTGGCAACCAGCCAGTCTCGCATGAGGTATTTCCTGAAAATGGAGTGGACGATTCTCATGGTGCATGAATCATTCATTAATCACGATTCCGTATTACCACAAAATTACGTATCGGCCTATATAATTGTGCACAAAGGAGAAACAGTACCTGGGTATTCCAAAGATCGAGATATGGCCTACGTCGCTTCCATGTATACATGAACATGTCCCTATTTGTAAAGACCAAAAAGAAGTATCTTGTAAAAGGCTCCGTACAAATTGGAACAGCATATCATATGGCACAATTAAGAGATTGAGTTTTATGGAAATACTTGTCCACGACATTTGTTATGGACATCATGGACCACAATCAAAATGTTATAGCATTAATCACATCGTACCACGGAACCAATATTTCCATTTTCCGGTATCCAGCTCCAGATAATCGAGTTGAAGTATGACTTGAAGGAGGTAATTCCAGAGCTTCCTTATCTTTCTACCAACATTCAGCCGGCTCTACTCCACAGCCCCACCGCCACCACCACCCCATGCCCCACCCCACCCCACTTCTCCAGCCAAGACTCTCGATTCTATCATATACGGCGTTGACTTGTTAAGACCACACCTGTCACCAGAATATGAATGTCTTCTGAGGTTCAGTACCACAGGAGAAGGGAACGATGATGATGATGATGATGATGATGCAATTGCTCAGCATGCATCACAGACGAGAAGCCTTAAATCTTATGACAGCATCACATCACATCGCATCACATTGGACAAATATCTGTCGAGGAGTGAATGGACTGCCGTCCTTGTCGAGGCAAGCGTGTCCTCTTCTGGTGCAGCAGACTCCATCACATCGATGACAATCAGATTACAACAAATAGGCTTCCGCTGTGCACGCTAACGGAATATGCATACGATAACAGAAATCGCGAGGCAGCTGAAAACCAAATTGGCTCGAGAGACGTCAACAGATGATAGTTCGCTATATGGCAGATGGTTGTCTTTCAGCACATATCTTAATATGCATAACGATGATGACAAAGCATTTGTTATTAAAGACTAAAAGTCATTCACTATCTTGTCATAGGACAGTTGGCGTAAGACATACTTCAACTCCATTGTCTGTCCCAAGGAATGAGATGAATGGTAACCTACCATTCTTAATGGACGCTCATCTTTATCTAAGCTCCGCCCACACATCGTCCGTGTTAGGATCAATCGATCTTTGACCTCTCTGACTATCAATTTCCAAAAAACGATACAAGTAAGCTGGGTGGGGGGGGCTATATTTCGCAAGTTTGTGTGTTGTCAGTCCTTCATTCACAATGTGCCGAGATTCATATTCTGAAGACTACATGTTCTGTACCAACTATTCCCTTAGCATAGCAAAAGATAATGCCAGTGATACCAGCGCAACGTGTCCACTGGACCATCTGCCTTTACAAGCCACAAATGGTAGTTCTCTATGACATTTAATGTCCAAAGAAACGACACTCCTCTGGTTCCAGGATGCAAGTGATCTAAATCTGTCAGGTGGTCTAAGAAAAACAATTGTAAAATGAAATGAATGAAATAAAATGACTTATTTACGTTCCATGGTATGTTGGGGGTATATACACAGTAGTTAGCCTACAATGTAATTGTTGTTGTTGTTGTTGTGGTTGTTGTTGTTGCTGCTGCTGCTGCTGCTGCTGCTGCTGCTGTTGTTGTTGTTGTTGTTGTTCTTGTTCTTGTTATTCTTGTCCTTGTTGTTTATCGTTGTCGTCGTCGTTGCTGTTGCCGTTGTTTTTGTTGCAGTAGTAGTAGTTGATGATGATGTTGTAGTAGTAGTAGTAGTAGTAGTAGTGGTAGTGGTAGTAGTAGTAGTAGTAGTAGTAGTAGTAGTAGTAGTAGTAGTAGTAGTTGTTGTTGTTGTTGTTGTTGTTATCGTTGATCTTGTTCCTGTTGTTGGTGTTCTTGTTGGTGGTGTTCTTGTTGGTGTTGCTCATGTTGTTGGTATTCATTTCGTAGTCGTCGTGGTCAATGCTTTGTTTCGTTGGTGATATCATTGTTGGTGTTGCTGCTATCGTCGCCGTCTTCGCCATCCTCGTCGTCTTCGTCGTTACTATCATGGCTGTTCCTAGTCTAAACTACTGTTGTCATTCTCTTTGTCACTAACAAAGTCGCTAACATTTAGCTTTGGTGTTATGGTCTGTCATCGTCGCCATTGTACATTTTAATTCGTTGTCTTCCTACGAGCAGGGAATTGATGTGTGATCACCTTGATAAATGTAGATAGTTTAACTAGCAAGTTTATGTTCTGCGTAGAGAATAGCTTATGGAACGTATAGTAGTTTGGATGTGCGTAGCTTGATTTAGGCAAGATGTCTGCTCTTTTTAAAAAAATAATAAATGTGAATAAGTACTGGTATTCATCTCCAATTTCATTCTGTTGGCATAATTTACAGATTCTTTGCTCTCTTGTTATCCTGTCCCAACGCCCTGTTTCGATAGCTAAGTGATGGTTTGTTGCTCGGAAAGGATAAGAGTAATTCTCTGGTAATTGGTTAGATGGAGTAGATAATATTCTTCTAGTTCGAACTGTGTTTTGAATGCGTGATATGTTTTCCCAGCCTTGGATATATTGGTCCTTGAGAACTTGTTTGATGTTTTTTGTCGTCATGTTTATATGTCATTCATACACATATTTCTTATTGTTAGTTGGCACGCATTACCATAAGCTACAACCAACCCTTCTCGAACAGTCAACGCATAGGCCATTGAAATATGATCACTCATGACACGCTCAATGCAGGTCGCTTAATGCCGCTCATGTGACATGCAAGATAGCTTTTTGCGGTCATATGATGGTGGCTCCTTAAGAACTGGGTAAGACCACCTATCTTAATGAACCACCACCATCAGATCCTAAACGTAGGTGCCTGTCTAAACATGTCTAGAATTGGTGCAAAGGCTACCTGATACCCAAAATATGATCGTAATGCGACGACACGTTGCTAATATTTAATTTTATTTTTGTGTATTTCGCGTCACTGCGCCCACTGACCCTACTATACGAGCCGCCACAAACACGCTCACAGTAACCTCACCCCGCCACTCAAACCTCCCCCACCCCCGCCATCCCAACAACACCACCCACCCCTCCACCCACACCCCGCCCCCACCCCTCCCCACCCGGCCACACGCGCACACACGCGCACACGTTAACACACCGACCCACCCACTTGCACCCTCTGCCATTATTCTCAATATCAAACCCACGTTTCAATATTAAACGGAAATTTAACAATTTTAGAGAGAACGTCATCCAACTACATCATCTTAGAATATGCCAGTACATCAAAGAGTACAAAGAGTACACAGAGAAGCTAAAAATAACGACACTGTAAAATTTCACCAAGTTCTGTTTGGAATTATTTCTGGCATACCTGCGCTTAAGTAAGCCACGGTTCCTGGTGGAGACCGAAAAAACAAGATTTGTCAAGAAAATTTAGATTTCCAAATAGAAAATATCCATTTACTGGCTAAGAGAAATATTTTTAATTTACCACTGGAATCACTAGCTCGGTTACCGAGCCAGTTATTCCAGCGGTAAATTGTCAAAAATAGTCTTCTCTTGGCCTGCAAATTAGCATTGCTCAAGGTCACTGAGTGGGACGCTTTTTTGGCCAACATGATCATTAAATGGTTAACAATCTCATTCTCCATACCTATACTGGAAGCTTATCAAAGGCTTCTGGGTGTCAATCTTTGCTGATTATCTTGAGGCAATTTGACAAAAATTGGTGGTTGTCCTGTTGTCTAAGGCAACAACGACTTTTCGTCAATTTTCTCTTAAATGCAGGCTTGACGTTTTTCACCTTCATTTCATCAGCCCCGAGATCTTGGAATTGCGAGTAGAATTGGTTAACAAGTATGAGAGCACGTACGTACGTGCGTGCTTGAAGATGTTTCCATTCCAAGGTGAAACAACCTATACACTGTACCCACCTTCAGCATCACGGCTCAGGTAATCGTCAAAACCTGTCCGAGACAGCCACCTTATTAGGCCTGTAAAGCACTGAAAAAATGACACTAACGATAAAGCTTTAACAGGTGACATCTTTGCGTTGCTGACAGAAAGATGGTGGCTCACGAAGACAGGTGCTGGTCTCAATATCCAGGCGGTCACTGGCTTATGAAGCAGGTTTGTCCCTAAAATCCAGAAACAGCTGCTTGCTTTTGCCTCAATGCAAAATTGGCAACGATCTCAAGTGTTGATGTGTAGTTCGTAACGGTGGTATTAGGTGGGATAAATTTAGACACTCCTTGCGCCTTGTTCGCGTGAATACAGTTGTCTCCCTTAACTCAGAAGAAAGGCGGTTTAGGTAAACGCTAACGCACAAAGGTGGGGTGAACCTTTTAACGTTCAACGTATATAGTTTTGTAGGCCTACAACTAAGACGAGAGTATTAATTTATTGTCAATTTTCGTGCTTTTTGCATATGGCAGTAACAGGTTCCAGTCGAAATAGTTTTAAGATAGCTTTCATGTAAATTGTCTTGATATTTACACACTGATATTTCATTAAACAGGGTTAATGCGAATCGTTGACATCGTCCACGCTCATTATATTGCTATAGTTTAACCTGTCATTAGAACTGTCTCACTACTGTAAGCCACCTGACAATATTTTCAATGAGCAAAACCTTTTGACTTGCTAAATATTTTGAAAACAATTTGACTGAAAGTTGTTGGTGGCTAAGCCACCAACAACTTTCAGTCAAATTTTTTTCAAAATATTTATCAGGTCCAAAGATATAACACCTGGAATATGTCGACTGCAAAAACTCAGTAGTCAGACGGTTAAAAGATACATCGCGGTGGAGATCGTATTATCATAATGGAGGGTTCCATTTGGAGCGATGCCATACCCGTTTCTAAATAGGCTCCGCCAGCTTTGCACGTACGTTGAAATTGATTTTAACATTTTGAATTCACAGAATCTAAATCTCAATTTAACTAGGGCCTATACAGGTAAGCTGTTGAATATTTTCAAAGTAATTTGACGGGCGTGTGGGGGCGGACTGTTCGTGTGGGGGGGGGGGGGGGCGCACTGTTGCTGTCTATGACAACAACAGATCCCCAGCCAGTTTATCAGACTTACGTTATTTTGATTGTGACGTCCGCTAACACGTGACCTATTTGATTATTTGATACTTTGAGTGACATATCGGATCCATCCATTACATGGCAATACATTGTTTACTGAGATAGTTGTATGGCTGATATTATATCATTTAATCTTTAAACAGATTTTAGTGTATTTGCTAATGGACCTTTCCAGTTTATCCATCCATCATATGACGTCATAATCAACTACGTGCGTCTATGATAACGTCATAATCAATGAATGACGTAATTAAGTTCGTCACGAACGCATAATTGATGACGGACTAAGCGTTGTTGTATGAAATGTATGTCTTTACTATTTAATAAACATGTTGTTGAATATTTTGAAGCTAATTTGACTGGATGCTGCCATAGGCAGCAACAGCACCCCGTCAAATTAGTTAGAAAATAATCAACAACTTACCTGTATAGTTTTCTAGAAATTGATGGTCAGGGAGTTCACGGATTGATCGATCCCAATAGGGCGAAGTGGGGGTGGAGCTTATCTGGAGATGGTCGGGGCCTAAATGTAGGTGTTCGTCTAAATATGTCTAGAATTGATGCAAAGGCTACCCGATACCCAAAATATGATCGCAACGCGACTACACGTTGCTAATATTTAATTTTATTTTTGTGTATTTCGCATCACTGCGCCCACTGACCCTACTATACCGCCACAAATACGCCCACAGTAACCTCACCACACCACCACCCAAAGAACCCCCCCCCATCCCAGCAACCTCACGCCCCCCCCCCCACCCCCCGTGCCGCCCAACACCTCCCCCACCCGGCCACACGCACACACGTTAACGCTAAAAGAGATAAAACTGGAAATGCCCATTGTTTCCTATAAAATTCGCAAAGTAGCCTAAAAAACCCAGTAAATTGTTTACAAGGATGGTTATCATTATAGTTGTTTGTCTAAAAATAATTTTAAATAACAAATGCGGCCAAGAATAGAGCCTACACGTGATTGTCATGAAGAGAATTCTAATGATAACCATCCCTAGAAACAATTTTTAATGAGTAATTTTTACCATCGGTGGTGGCGGCGTCGGCGTTGGTAGTGCGTGAGTAAACGCCGATGACGCCATACTGGTACGCGTTATCCAAGTTAGTACAAGGACGCAGTTTGCTTGATTTCATTTTGAACGGTCACAAGCTGGTTTCAGTACGGGTACATATAAAACACATAGTGTGGACATCATATACAATCAGTGGCATAACAACATTTATCTCTTAGCATATCTATCTAGCCTACAGCTTGAACTTAAATTTAAAGTGCCACTTAAATGGAAGCATTAGTATAGAAATGTTCAACGTTATGACATTAATCAACTGCAATGTAAGTGTTTACGTTCACCTTGATGATTATCTGAAGAGAGTTTGTCAGGAGGCAGCACGGACTTTCTGCTAGATTGTTCTAGAAATAATTACCATGACTTTCTCTATACATCATGTATTAATCCATTTAATGATCGAAATTGGTCATTAAAATCACTTTTACTTAGCGAATGCCCATTTGCCGGGCCAATAGAAGACTATTTATGACAATTTACCATTGCACTGAATGACTCGCTTATCGAGCGAACCATTCCAGTCGTTGCATAAATAGATTGCTCTTGGCCTGCAAATCAACATTTTCCGAGACCATTGCAGAGACGGATTTTGGCCAACTTGGTAATTAACCCTATCATGACGAATTCGGCCCAAACCGGCCTCTGTAGTGGTCTTGAGGAATGTCCATTTGCAGGCCAAGAGAAGAGTATTTTTGAAATTTTACCACTGAAATGACTGGCTCGGTAATCGAGCCAGTCATTTCAGTGGTAAAATTTCAAAAATACTCTTCTCTTGGCCTGCAAATGGACATTCAATAAGCAAATATTCTGATTTTCTTGACCAAATTTAGACATTAAAGGGATAAAGCGTTAAATATCACCACCAGCGTATAAACAGAAACATGGCAGAGTCAGTGATGTTTGTGTTAGCCTGGATTCTAACACATTCCAGAGTATGATGTTCATGTTATTTAATACATGCTATGCATCACTCTCTATGTTAGGTCACTGAGTAATCTGTGGCAATGTAGTGGGCGAATCTATCTAATGACTTCCCTGTGTTAACGAGATCAAATTGATATCTTTAGATACCGTCCCAAAACACCTCCGATTTCCTTCTTATTGGAATTCAGGATCAAACTATTGAACCAAATCGTGTATCGTGCCAACTCTGCAAGACGATAAACAGGATTTCTTGCCAGTAAAATAAACGATTAAATGCGCAAATTCACACCAAAACGCTTGAAAGTCGTTAAAACTGTATAGGCCTATTTTTATAGGCTTAAATTTTGTACCTTAATGTAATGTGGCGAAATATATTTTAAGATAGGGCCTATAGTGAAGTTATTCCGCATAAATTAACATACATCTAATCTTATATTTGAACTCCACAACTATAAGATATATATTAATTTATACGAAATTAAATCATTAAATCTTAACATTGTTTTCGCTTCATTAGGCCTACACTGAGATACATGATTCAAGTATCTTAAAGCATACAGTTTTAGCAATTTGACTTTCGATCACTATGCGGTGAATTGGTGTCTTCAGAATCGATGAAACACCATATCATAAATGTTCAAAAATAATCTGTTGGCTCAACTTGGCTGCAAATGGACATTTTTTGGAGAAAATTGAAATCTTCCTGAAGAAAATAGAAATTTCCTTGAACAAATTTGAGCATTAAAATGTAAGGCTTGCTGTGGCGATGCAAAGCAACTGAGAGCAAACCTAAATACCGCGCAACTGGAACAACAGTTTCCAGTGGGTTGCTTCGCTTACCCGCACCTCTTAATTAAAGCCGGTGTCATGGGACCAAGTGGTCATATCTCTTGCTAACAGCTGACTGAAAGAATAGCCGTTTCAAACAGCCTCCCCCCACCCCATCATGTGAACACAAAGGATATCGTTCCTTGTGGCTGAATTAAATGGTCGACATTTTTAGCTGTTTCTCTCCTGCTATACAAATAGCATATGAGGGCAATACATACACAATATAGTTAATATGCCGAGTAGAGATCCGTTACATTATGCATACAGATAAGATAAATGTCCAAAAAATTAAAACTACAGTGTTATCTGATTAAAATTGATTTTCGCATATATGAGCTTTATAACGTACGGATGTGATAGATACTAAGAAAACCTGTTACATTTTCTATTGAATAGCAATCATCATGCTTGTTTGTTCATCTGTGGTATGATCATTATATATAAGAAATCTCATTTGATATATTTGGTGGAGCGTGGGTTTTCAGGGGGGTTTTCTTCATGGTCAGAATAAAATTATAATGTACTGTTAAATTACAAATTGTCACCAGGGCAAATTGCAATAGTAAGCATCCATGCATATTTGTTCATTAGAGGCTTAGAGATTGTAATTTATATATTGGGTGGAATATGGTCTTTATGGTTGTTTCAACTGTTTCAATTACTATTCTAAAGTTTTCAAACCATTCAGAAGCTGTTTCAGAAACCTTAGCACAGTCTCCATTATCGTAGATATGTAGCTAATGGCAATGCATGCTTACGTAATATGGACATGGTCTGTGGTAAGGGTACGCCACCCCAATCCCACCACCGCCTCACCACCACCCGTTGGGCTTCCACCACTCACTCTAGCAGTTTAAGTTGTTCCGAATAAACAACATTAGAGGACACATCAAATTTACTAAGTTAATATCTACTGCGCGTGACACATATGAGTAAGCGTACCCCCTGACCCCGCCCCCCCCCCGCCGCCCCCCCCCCCCCCCAAGGATATGTAACTATGCACTGTACCAGTTCAAGAACACTTTCATCTGAAAGATCATCTAAATGCCTTAGTACATGCATAAAGTATATACAAAAAATATTCGTATTGACTAAGATATCAATATAAACCTTTTTGGCTAAGGCCCAAGGAACAAAGATTTCAACCATGAACACATCATGTTCCGCCAAATATATAAAATGATATGTTTGGCATATGATTATAACTGTACTACCGAACCAAAACCCCATGAATGATTGCTGTTTCAATTAGTCCTATTTCTTCCGTGGATTGGCAGGACTATTACTGACACGTGTTATGCAGCCCATCCTACTCAGTGAATGTTACGATTCAATAATGTAGTAGCATGTGGTAATAGCTGATATATTAGTTTTAACATGCTCTATTAAAATAAAACTACTTCATTCCTCAACACCCTCTATTAAGATAAAATGACTTCATTCTTGTATTCGGGCTGATATTATTTCTGATGATTAATATCTGCAATGGACCATGAGCTGTTTACGGTTACGGTCTGTCAGAATACAGGGACGATGGTGTACCTGGGAATAAACTAGAATACTATTAATCAATGTCAGTCAACGCGATTCTTGCTTACCAATCAACATATATATTTATATATCATAGCACAGTACAGAGCATGGTGGTTCATCTTACAACAGGAATTGTTTCTCACTGAAGAAAACATCTTACTAGACGATCTTGTTTAATCGTCATAGAACATTGATGTGCATATAGTCAGTTTATTGCTCAATACGATACCCATTCCATCACTGGCAAAGAAATTACCAATCAATAAAATCGAGTAAATCTATCAAAAGCTTCTAGAGATAGCATACATGTTGTGGCAATATATGGTGCGTCTTGTGACTATCAAAACGCATGTTTCTTATGGGTCAGGTCAACAGGTGCGCTACCACAGCACAACACCACAGCCGCTAAGTTGATCAACGTCTGTGCAATTGAAAATCCACGGTTCAGCTATGCCCCACCCGTTATCTAGCTAAGCTCCACCCACGTTTTGCCCGTGTTGAGATCGATCGATACCTGTACTCTCTGACCCAGTCAAATTAGTTTCAAAATATTCAACAGCATGTTTATTAAATAGTAAAGATATACAATTCGGACAACTTGACGGACTATTAAGCGTTTATGATGAACTAAATCGCGTCATTCAACAGGTAATTGGTTATGCCGTCAGCCTGCATGCGACGTTGTTGATTATGACGTCATATGATTGATCTATAAATTGGATTCCTCAATGGACCTTTCCAGTTTATCCATCCATCATATGACGTCATAATTAACTACGTGACGTAATAGTCAATGACGTCATGAATGACGTAGCTAAGTGCATCACGAACGCATAATTGGTTAAACTAAACGTTGGTTTACTAATTGTAGCCTATGTCTATTACATAATGAACATGATGTTGAATATTCTGAAACAACACCCAGTCAAATTATTTTCAAAATATTCAACAGCTTTATTACCTGTACAGTTTTCTGGAAACTGATAGTAAGGGAGTTCAGGGATCGGTCAAGGTGTGGGTGAAACTTAGCTAGAGGTGGGCAGGCATAGCTAAAACTGGAAAGGTCCATCGAATTGGAAATCATTTGTTTTTGGCAAACCTTGGATAGAAAACATTAAACTAAATTAAGTCATAGTTCGGCATCAACTTTTACATCAGCTTTGACAGTCCCAACTAGTTATCAAGTGAGAACTGTCATTGTCGCTTTGTATATAAATGATACTTCAATGACTAAATATTCGGCAATTCCATCTCTTGCAATGTGAACCATTCTGTATATCTAGGTAAGGTCGGTCACCTCCTTGTGGCTCTAGAAAGTTATACATTTGGCGGCAGAATATTCAGTAATCTCAGCTTCGGTAACACCACAACTTGGGTTGTTTTCAATATTATGGGCAGTTCTGCAGTACAGAATTAGGTAGTGCTACAGCATGCATCTTTCGGCAACTTACGTGGTCTATTAGATCTTTGACTAGCTCATGGTCTTTCCGGAAGTTATCAATAATATGCATCGACTGTATGTTCAAACTTCATATAATTTTTCATATAGTTTTTCGGATGTGATAAGTTATTCCTGTAGGATCCTGGGAATTGGTGCATTGCAATTATCTAATATGGTATAGACAAAGTGATGCTTTCTATAAAGAAATAGCGGCTGCAACCGTACACACACATGCACGTATACGATATTCAGTGAGTACAATACAGTCCTATGTTATATGCTAAATTAGTGTCGCCGGATTATGTTAATCAAGTTAAACGGGTTCGTGTTAGGGGCGATGCCATATCTAGATAAATAATTTGGCAGACAAGCAGTGATGCAATAGCGACTTTAACCAATATATTCATGCAGCTCCTATAGAATTGTAAATTTGATACCAACTGAAGCTGGATAAATCAGCAACGTAAACGATATCATTCAGGTAATAGCGTCTCCTGCAAACATGCACGCCAATGCAATGGTAACTCTACGGAATCACAAGGTGCATAAGCTAGATAGCCATCAACAGATAAGTAGGAGCAGAAACAAGGGTTTCCGAAATCTTCTAGCTATGAAGCTGAGGCGTCTCCTGTCCGAGCCAACTCCTGAATTCGCTTAGATAATTATTTGGAAGCTGAATATCACATTGGATATGGCCAGTCAGCCGCTGGAAACTTGCTTTGTAAACCGACCAGCCGCCTTCAATGCCACTTCTGGAGTCCATGCATTCCGTAGAAGACTGTTGAATTATTAGCTCTGGCTGTTATCAAGACACAAACGAGGAATTTCTACTCACATCCCTATTGCCGTGCTACACACATTTCCCACGGTGCATATGTGTATTATATTCTGATTGCGTGGATTATACCATATGTATACTTTAATGTTGGCTCACAGCAGCGGACACCACCACTATAAATCAAGCATCAACCAGCGTCACGTTTCGGCAGCCAGAATCTGGCATGAACTGATCGAGGTCTCTGGCATAGGGTAGAGACGGCCATTCAGCGAAGCACCCCAGCTCGATCACCAAAGCGGCCAGATCACTACGCAATGCTCCAAAGCATAAACAGAACGCCCCACTCTTTCTGTATGTCGCAATGTCCATATTTGTCAACGACATTCGACAAGACTTCAGCCATAACCATTCGGTAGGCAATCAATCAGTCTGGTAGGATGTGTGAGAGATCGAACGCTGTAAGCATGAGCCTCTGTGCTAGATATTGAACGCATGCATGGTATGGTGAGCTTTGGTAAAGAGTGAGAGCGCCCGTGTCGAGTGATTTGAAGAGAGATTGATGCTTTAACTAAGCATTCCTTGTCTTTCTCTTTATGGGTATGGAAAGGCATGTAGATGCCATGGAATGGCACCACAAGCAAAACTTGTGACTGGTCACAAGGACTATTGACTCACCTGAATGATCTATACGCGATTTTAAACAGATGGTGGCCATCATAATCTACAGTTGTTGCGGCTCTGCTCTTCCATGTATTCAGCATTTGGGGTAGTTAACAATGTATCAACTGCGCCACTCGCTCAATCAAAACCATATGGCACCACCGATCTGCCATAAATGTGTCATATAAATGCTATTCCCATGGGTGCCGGAAGCACGGGAGTAGCGGGGGCAGCTGCCCCGTTGCCCTTTGGGCAGGGGGCAGCGGGGGCAGCTGTGCCCTTTACCAATTTCTCTGCGAAAAATGAGTAAACTTTACTTTAGAACTTGAAACCAGATTTTTTGAATATCTGGAGCAGACTGAGCAGTTGCATTAAAGTTCGGTTGTTTTGACATTAACACACTAGTCCATAAAGTAATATGGGAGTGATTCTAGGTCGAATCAAATCATCAATGCAAACACTATTTATGTAGTGGCAGTTACATGTGACATTTTGACTTTTTTTATCTGTAAACGTTGCATGTATCTTTGCAAGTAAAGGTAAGATACACGACATATGCTATTTGAATTTTTGAAGTGATACTGGTCCACGCTCCGTTAATGCCTTGCTTAGTGGGTAGAATAGAATATATGTGCAATGATGGGTGGCTGGGTGCAGCAATGTGTAAACACTGAGGGATATTAGAATTAACAGCATCTCTCAAACTCAAAATTTTAATTGATGGGCGAAGCAGATGCAAAGGTAGAACTAATTTGTATACACATGGCCAAAGTACAATTGGGTGTATTTGAGGAATGTGTCTACGATTTGTCCACACACACCCCACCCCACACACATAGAATGGGAGGAGGGTGTGGCTGGGCCTCCATCAAAAGAATGTAAAAATTAGATTCGCTTAGAAGCCATCTCCTATATCTCCTACATCTCTAAGTAATAAATATCATCTGCTTCGATTTTTGTATACTGTGCTATTTATATTAGTATGAGATCACACACAACACACACGCCCACACCCCACCCCTCACACACACACACGCACGCACGCACGCACGCACGCACACACACACACCACCACCACCACCCCACTCCTACCAACTCGTACGGTCGTGATACACGTGTTTAGCCATGTCAAGCTCTTTGAGTTCTAACCATAAAAGATGATGCCACCCTTCACACGTAAACAAAATCAGACATTTGAAGGCCTCCTTTGAATAGTCCTGGCCAAATGTACCTCTGACAGCCACACGCCAATATGGCTAAGTAAGAGGCTGCGAAACCATAATTTAAATTACTTATTCATACACACTAGCTGTTGAATAGTTTGTTACTAATTTGGCGTAATTGTGTTGCTACCTCATCTGTCTATTCATCCAGCATATGCCCATCGTATTCTTTAAGTGAGTCCTTAAGAACTGCTGGGCAGGAATGATCCATAGAGTCAGATCCATGGTTGGCCCCGGAAACCTGCTAGATCGATTTTGTTGGTGGCCATCTTGGATTTTGCACTATTTTAAAAATTACATTTAAAGACTTGTAGAACTGATTGACATAAGACTTAAGAAACTTCATGGTCTTCATCTAAGGCAGAGCTGAACGAACCTTGTTCACATGTTCAACATGATTGGTAGATTTGTCTTGGATACTCTAGTTTTCACCCAAAAAAAACCACTTTGAATCCCGCTGATTGCAAATATAATTAGCAACTAAGGTCCAATTAAATATTGTCACGGCAAACTGTGCAGTTCCGCCGTGCAGACACATGCACGAATGCACGCACACTCAATGTGTGCATCTGACACAACAACCCACTCGCTCGCTCACATTGTGAATTTGGAATTGGTTCAATTGACCGAAGAATACATAAGTTCAATTAACATTGCTCTAACATTTATGCGTAAGCATAAGAAATTCAGAATGCAGGAAATCGAGTCATGAGCCTACACCTTTCAATATCTTTTCTCGCGGTGGTTAGGTATGTGGGTATCCCCGAACACCATTCCATGAGAGGCGGGTGGGGGATACCCATTTCATATCTTCGTCCAGACAATGGCATCCAGCGTGCCCTTTTGTGGAACCTGCCCCGCCCCTCAAATTTGCTTCCGGCGCCCCTGGCTATTCCTTTACGTTACGATGAATGTGACGAACACGTTGCCGGACTATCCAAATTACTTATAACAATTAAGCCTCTCTTTACTCTATTGGTGTTTGAGCATATATCAAGAATATACTTTTGAATCGTAATGTTGATTTGTTATTTAGAAAGCTTAGACATGTGTCAAAAGATTGATGTACACACGTGTATCAATACACAGAATGCAGGGGTGTGGGTATACATCTAATGAACACTCTGTTAGGGCAGGTTACTGGGTATTCCAAGTTCTCTGACCCCACCCTATGCCGATTCTGATACGCCGGCGTATCAGAATCGGCATAGGGTGCAGTCAGAGAACTCGGACTAGGTACTGGGTTCGCACTGGACCAAGTACCGGGCCAATACGGCCAGATATTGGCCCATTAGTCTGCGTTATGAAAACCGTGTACCAGAGAGAACCAGCATGTATGTGTGTGCCATGCATATTCATTGGTGATATTTCTCGCTGGTGAGAAGTATGGAGCGTGATCTGGCATAACCAATTTCGTGTACCTGTATTAATGCACATTTGCTTATCTTTCATCTCAAGAAAGACATTAATAATGTAACGCATTTACAGTAAAACCTGTCTATAACGGGCACCTTGTTGGTCGTTACAAAGTGACCACTAAAGATAGCTAGCTAGATGTTGAGGTTATAAAACGCATTGAATATGGCAAATAGCACTAAAGGATTGTGGTTCAATAAGCCTTGATGGGGGATCCGATCTGCCACTCAAGTATATGATGTCGTACACAATTATATCACATATAGGCTGACGTCACAATACATATTGGCGTATCTAGCCACGTCATGAACATCCGTCAAGTCTACGAATTGTATGTCATTATTGGATTTGCTATTTAATAAACATTCTGTTGAAATTTTGAAACTAACAGCACCCAATAAAATTAGTCTCAAAATATGCAACAGCTTTCCAATATAGTTACGTTGAAATTGGGATTCTAGTAATTCAGGGTTCAACGTATATAAATTGATCCCAACATACCCAGCTGGAAATGGGCGTGCATAGCTAGAAATGGGCGTGCATAACTAGAAATGGGCGGGCTTAGCTAGAAATGTATTCCTCTCTGATAGGACCACCAATCAATCATATTTTGGCGCCAACAGTTGGTGTCGGACTGTCCGTTGTATACAGGCGTAGATTTATTACTAGTCTACGTTTGCGTAAATATGCCATACTTTTTATGAAACTAGTGAAACCGTTGCTGTGCTAAACAAAAGAACAGAATGTTGCGTAAGTTGATGAGGCTGTAATACCTGTATTTACCCTTTCACTGATAAATTCCCAGTGTCTCAATCTCAAGTTAACGGGAAAGCTGTTGAAAATTTTGAAATTAATATGACTGGAAGCCTTAGGCAGCAATGACTTCCAGTCATATGAATTT
>CM067372.1:83486454-83490770 GCA_034401795.1 Chaetoderma sp. LZ-2023a
CCACCCCAACACCGCCGTCACCACCACCACCACCACCACCACCACCACCACCACCACCACCAACAACAACAACAACAACAACAACAAAAACAACAACAACCATCACCACCACCATGCAGGCTCATGCACATACATACACAAAAGCTTGCACTTCGCACATACACACGCCCGCATGTACACTCGCACGTGCTTACGCACACACGCCGCGTACGCACACATAAAGGCACATACACAAGCATCTACATACACGTCGAACCGCACAGGTAGGAACTCTATACATTCACACATGTACATAGTACACTAAGACAGCAACAGTTTTCAGTAAGACCATCTATAACGAAGGTCGGTATTCCATCCACTTATATTATGCTCTTTCCATATATTACTCGCGAATATATTTGAGGCCAGAAAATGCTTATATATATATTGCGATGCTTGCTGACATCTTGGCCGCGTAATTTATTTTACTTAGTTTAGTATCTCCCACCCACATCTGTTTCTCCAGCATGTGGATCTATATCATTAACAACTTCATACGTTCCTGAGCGTTTCCAGGGTTTATTCTGATGTTGTTTTTCTTACATAGCATGTTGGTTTTGATTACTGATAAACTGAGTACTGGAGTGGTATTAATCTCAACATGACCAATACATAGATGTGAATTAACATTAACCAAATATCAGCATCCTACGCTACTACTACTACTACTACTACTACTACTACTACTACTACTACTACTACTACTGCTACTGCTACTACTACTACTACTACTACTACTACTACTACTACTACTACTACTACCAATACTACTACTACTACTACTACTACTACTACTACTACTACTACTACTACTACTACTACTACTACTACTACTACTACTACTACTACCAATACTACCAAAACTACTACTACTACTACTACTACTACTACTACTACTACTGCTACTGCTGCTGCTGCTGCTGCTGCTGCTGCTGCTGCTGCTGCTGCTGCTGCTACTACTACTACTACTACTACTACTACTACTACTACTACGGCTACCGCTACCGCTACCGATAGGCGGTGGTTCTTTATGCTAGGTGGCCGAGCAACAGCCATTCTTAAATAGTATCGACCGTGAATCCACAATCGTGCGGCCACTATAGATCTTTCATGACAATTCATGATTTGGTCACTGGTCCTTTAGTAGCCACGTTTAGTACTCTATACGTCGGGTAGTTATGACAGTGTTGAGTCTATATTAAAAAGTATTTAAACGTATTAATAAATTTAGATGAAATGCAGATGGGTGCACTGAATATATGGTTCCATTTCTGGCTATGCCCCGCCCATTTCTAGCAAAGCTCCGCCCACGGTGTACATGTGTTGGAATCGATATAGTTTAAACACTGAGCCACAAAAATCCCAAATTCAAGTTAACTCTACAGGTAAGCTGTTGAATATTTGGAAACTAATTTGACTGATCATGGCAGCGACAGCACCCAGTTAAGTTAGTTTTAAAAATATTCAGTAGAACGTTTATTGAATTGTAAATTCATGAAAGATATACAATTTGTACACGTGACAGACTTCGATTTTCATGACGGAGTTATAATATGTCATTATGATTGTGACATCAGCTAACTAGTGACGCAATTGATTATGACGTCACATACTTGGGTGACAGATCGGATCCCTCCATCACAGAGCTTGTTCATTTACTACAACTAATCTCGACGTTTTCTTTAGGTAATGTTGCAGCGTATATATAGGTCTGTTTTCATCACACCAGCATCAGAAAGCAGTTTTACGGTAGCATCAAGGCGGTCGTTCTCGAGCAAATTCGGTTCTTCGGAATTTGTAATAAAGGACCCTGCAGTTCTAGAACCCAATTCTTTGATTTATGCTTCCAGCATCTGCTCGCTCGTTTTAGTAGCAGAATTTAACACATAGACAACCTAATTCTTGCTTAGCCATTAGTTTTTTCTCAAAGATATCCCGTCATACACCACAATGATTATTACAACTCTTCATTTTCCGGATTATAATTATTATTCAAAATAAATTACCATCATCATCATCGTTGTCGTCGTCGTCGCCAATTATTATTATTATTATTTTTATTATTATTATTATTATTATTATTATTATTATTTGCTTCAGATCCGAAAGCGAAGCAAGGCGAACACCGCTGGTCTTGAAGAAGCAGACATTGTCCTTCAAATCAATGGAGAAAATGTGGAGGGTAAGACACACACGTCGGCAATGGAGATGGTGGATGCTGCGCAGAAGGACCTTGAACTTGAGATTGTCAGGTGAGCAGCGGTTGAATGGATGGCTACACGTGAATTTAGCTGGATTATTCTGCGGGGCCACAGAGCCCTCCATTTTTGCTATTCCCCGCCCATTTCCAGCTAAACTCCGCCCCATTACTTTGCTCATGCTGAAATCAATTTATATCCTTTAACTCTTGAATTCCCAGAATCCCCATTTCAAGGTAACTATACCGGTAAGCTGCTGATTATTTTGAAAACTGATTTGAGTGTGTGCTGTTGCTGCCTATGGCATCAATAGCGCCCAGTCAAATTAGTTTTAAAATATTCAACAGAATGTTTATTAAATAGTAACTCCACCAAAGACATACAATCCGTATACTTGGCAGACTTTTCTATGTTCATGATGAAGCTAGATACGTTACTATATATTGTAACGTAGGCTAATTGCGTATGACGTCATTTACACGAGTAACAGATCGGATCCCTCCATTCTAATCACATTTCACAATGATCTGACCAATGAACTGTGACCTCTGTTAGCAAGTTCAAGTTCACTTTATTACACTCAGGCCTTGTATGGGCATATGAAGCATTACAGTTATTGCATGACGGTAGATATCATATCCATAATTATATTCATTATAAATTTATCAACAACATGCAATTCATACACTTGAAAGTAGCACAAGGTGAAATGTCGAAATATTCGACGGCTATTAGATTGTGACTCAAATCGTACACTTGAAAATGGCACAAAGAGAAGATAGCTTGAGTATTTTTCGGCCAAATTAGTTTCAAAATATTCGAAAGTCATTAAATTGATGATTTATAAATGACATACAGTTCGTACAGTTGAAAAAGCCACAAAGAAAAACTGAATTGAACATATTCACAAGTCAAATTAGTTTCAGAATACCCAACAGTTATTAAATTGATTTATAAATAATATACAATTCGTACGCTCGACGGTCATAGACGGAGAATTGAGAATTTCTCCAGTTAATCGTGAGAGGGGACCAATGGGTACTGTCGTAATCATATACCGTATGGTGGATTGTTAAAGCATAAATTATCATTGTTCTTCAAATTGCAAATTATTACATATACACATACATAGATATTTGGGTTGTTACACTCAAGGGCCTATGGCCCATTGGGAAAACATCGATAACATTTCCTCCTCACTCGCCATCAGTATTTTGCCTAGACTTCCTTGAAAGGTTAAAAAAACATACATATCTTTTTTTAAACACAGGTTCATTGCACATTGTTAGAAGCTCTTGTTCTGTTAGGATTCGCGCTTGCAATATAGTAAAGTGGGATATATTTTGCTCTTAAATCATTGTATTTGTTGCATTTATAAAGAAAGTGATTTTCGTTATAGAGTTCGTTACAAGTTGTACATAGTTTGTTTTGTCTGTCAATTTTCGTCGATCGTCCGGTGTCAATGGTCAAGTTTGGCATGTTGCAATTTAAGTATTATCAGAATAATAACCCTTCTACAGTTAACCTAGTTAAATTCTGCGTCCACCATTTGCCATGGCAACTTCATTCTACGAGTAAACTTGAATTAGTTTGATAACTTTAACAGATTCAGTTATTGCTACCATAGTTACTGGACTTAAGATGGTTGTTCCCACCTGATACCGTGATAATGCAGCTTGATGAACAGGTATTGGATGATACCGGGTCAATACGCTCCCGTATTGGCCCAGTATTGCCACCCACCACCCCCCACCCACCCCAGTAACTTACGTTATCCGGTAGTTGACTCTAATAGTTTGAATTCCCAAATTGCCATGATGAGTTTGAGCCCATTCAATCCGAAAGGCCAAATACCAAATATCGTGTACAATGTGATAATTATTATGTTGAGTATTTTTAGTTTGCCTTAGGCAACAACAAGTACCTGCCAAACTAATTTCAAAATATTCAACAGCTTACATGCATTGTTACAATAAAATTGCGATTATGGTAATTCAGGAATCAGGGTTCAAAGGCTTAAAGGTTAATATTTCGACAATCTAATCAAAAAATGATGCAGTTTAAACACACGTGTCATGC
>CM067372.1:83491270-83524251 GCA_034401795.1 Chaetoderma sp. LZ-2023a
TTTACTGAGAAATAGTGGAGTATACACGCACGCACGCACGCACGCACGCACGCACGCACGCACGCACGCACGCACGCACGCACGCACGCACGCACGCACACCCATCCCATCCCATCCCCGTTGAAGCTGTTATATGACATATGTTAGCAACATACAAGTTCAAGTCAAATTAGTTCCAAAATATGTAACATCTTACCGCCTACCGGTATGATTTGTGATTGTCTTGAAATTGTGATTCTGGAGCGATGTGGTTTCTGGATTGAATACACCTTTCCCACATTGACGTCATTACGCCAGAATTTCCCTAAATCAGCGCTCAGAGCGAAGCTGGCTGGTAAACCCGCCAACAAGCCGCTGACCCGCATCCAGGTACTTTTGCACTAACATACACCGCAATCTAAATCGTTCCTATGATAAACTAAAATCATTATATTATTTAAATCATATATCATTGGAAAGCGTATTCAATTGCCGAAACGTTAATGCATTATTTCTTTAATATTTTTTAAGGTTTTCACTGAGTTATTTGCGTATATAAAATACGCCATTCGACTTAGATTCATTAAATCAAGTGGACAATAGGGGATATTTTAAAATTGGAATCAACTGTATTAAATTTAACAAAACTATGAAAACTAATACAGAAATGTATAGAAAATTGGCTTACCTTTCCAATGATGTATAGCAATAATATTATGAACATAGTTTTTCATATGCACTGCTAAAAGCGCACTGTGTCTTATTCCCATATTAAAGTAACGCTGTTTGGGCGTCGGCTATCGCAATTACCAGCCGGAAGTGGTATGAGCAATGCATTCCGGGAAGGTATTTCCCCAAAATACGCTAATGTGGGAAAGGTCTATTGAATGAACTACATATGATTGTATTCTTTTATTTTGTTCATTTTTTCTCTTATAGAGGCCGCCGTCCACTTCCTCCCCTTCCATCAGATAATGTTGCGGTTTCTCAGAGTCCTGCAGCTCCTCTGACCACCTCAGAACAGGTAGTGTTGGAGGAATCCACAACCGTGAACATGGTCATATCGCACGAGGAGTCGGAGCCAGCTGAACATATCCTAAAGCTGGAGGAGTCAGAGCCCGCAGAACATATCCTGACGATAGAGACACCAGAAACAAAAACTATTGACATTAAGGTGGAGAAAGAACAAACGGGAGTAACGTCATCAGAAGTAACGTCATCGTCCATGTCACTACCAAATGGGGGAAATGTTGACGTCGTTGTGGAAAAGAAAACCATAGTAACATCATCAGTTGCTGATCCAGAAGGTGCTGATGTCTCCATTCAAAAGACAACAATTATAACAACAACATCAACAACAAGCTCAACGACTTCCAGCGTCAAAGAATCTACAGTTTCACATAAACAGGTTATTAAATTTGACTAAATAATAATAATAATAATAATAATAATAATAATAATAATAATAATAATAATATGAAAGATCCCCCCAACCACCTCCAACCACCCCACCCACCCCACCCCACCCCACCCACCCACCCACACCCACACCCACTCACCCACCCACCCACCGACCCACCCACCCCACCTACACCCACACACACGCCCACCCCACCCCAACCCCACCACCACCCCCGCCCTTCCATGTGGGATCATTGAGCCTTTAGAATTTTTCTCTCATTGGAAATCCTAGTTTACTGGAACATTCTTTCTGTTGTTGAAATATTCGATCTCCTGCCAAGTTCCCAACTTCCCATAATTCATTGCGCTTACTACTGTTTAACGTTAACTGGAACCTCTACCTATGGTACACGTTCCGGTTAACATTAAACAGTAGAAAGCGCAATGAATTGTGGGAAGTTGGCTGGAGACAGAATATGTTAAATGAGACAAATGTATTGCGGAGAACATCTGTTGGCAGACAAACAAATAGACCAACGGACGGACAGGTCAAATACAACGCCATTATTCCATTATGGGGTGTGGATAATATTTAGGCACGTTTGTAGGCTATTAACTTGAAATTTAAAAAAACAACTTGAAATTGCATATCTGCAATGAATAAACAGCAATTCAAGAGAGCAGCACAATTGCAGGATAAATTTTCTGGCCGCTGTGTAAAATTATTATTGTTATGTTTGTCAAGCCTGCAAATCATAATGGACGTCTTTTCAAGAAAGGCACGTGCCCAACGATAGTACCCACATGGATTAAGAATATAGAGATGTCGAATCAAAATACTGGGTATTATTCGTCTCGGTAGGTTGCAGCCTCTGATGCATGGCCCGTATCTAACATTATGCCTAAGTAGAATGGACGTTTCCACTTTTAGCTATGCCCCGCCCATCTCAATCTAAGTTCCACCCACACCGCGTCCATGTTGGGATCGATCGATCGATTTCTGAACTCCCTAACTATCAATTTCCAGAAAACTATACAGGTAAGCTGTTGAATATTTTAAAATTAATTTGACTGGGCACTGTTGCTGCCTATGTTATTGCTTACAGCAACAGCGCGCAGTCAAATTAATTTCAAAATATTCAACAGCATGTTTATTAAATAGTAGAGTCATACAATTCGTACAACGTGTCAGACTATTAAGTGTTAAAGACGGGCCAAATAGAATCATTTATGGCGTAATGATTATGACGTCATCCTACACGCCGCTTAGCTCATATGACGTCAAATGATAGATGGATACTCTGGAAAGGTTAATTGCACAGTTACTAGCATTCTTATGAGCTATGAAGCCGCGCCTGTTCTCATAGATCACATTAACTGCTATACAAGTTAGTTCTTCTGGTGAGTTAGTACAACAATTGGAGAAGAGTTGTCTTTTCAAACAGATACATATTTTCTATTATCACCTTTAACTGTCTGCCTGCTGAAGTATCGCAGACTACATTTTCCATAGGATTTAACTATGGCTATGCCGAATTTTTTAAGAAACAATAACGTTCAGTCAAATTGTTTTCTAAATATACAACAAGTCCAGTGTTATTGCCCAATGAAATTATTGGCTAGTGGTTTACAGCAAATCACTGAACATCTCTTTGAGAAAGGCGTTTAGAAGTTCATAATAGAGATGACATCGGGAAGGTGGCATGTTAAGCCTCGCTTTGTGAGCTTAATTATAGCATTTCTGACACACAAATCACCGTGAGTGTTGCTGCGTCAGATGAAACAAATCAACAAGTCAAGTAAGCGGTCAAGATTGTGTGTTCCAAAGAGAAAAAGTATAACAGCCACTACACGTTAACTGTTCGACGGAGCAGGCAGTGCACCAAATAGACGGTTGTTGTTCCTAGCAAAGTGTAGACTGTCACTATGGTCATTTTCTTCCGCCCTTCACCACATTGTTTCCTCTCTACATCCAGGGGAATAAGTTGGTACCAGAACTGTGTTAGTCACCTGCAATAAATTGTCATCCTCTTCAGTTATGTGGTTAGAAACTACAGCCAGCTACTTACCAGAGCCGGGACTGAGATGAACCAACGTACAATATTCCAAATGGAGCGCATGGAATGGACCTTTCCAGGTTTTAGCTATGCCCCGCCCACCTTTAGCTAAGCTCCAACCACACTTCGCCGTGTCGGTATCGATCGATCCCCGAATGCCCTGACTATGGCAGCAACAGCGCCCAGTCAAATTAGTTTTAAAAATATTCAATATTTATTAAATGGTAAAGACATACAATTCGTACAACGCGTCGGACTATTAAGCATTAAAGACGGACTGTATCGAGTCACGTCATGATTATGACGTCATCATACATGTCACGTAGTTGAGTATGATGTCATATGACGTCATCTGACGGATGGATAAACTTGGAAACATTTGTTTGTGCTTATGCGTAGCCTTGTTGACTACTTGAACGGCTATTCACAGATATTTGATGTAGCCACATCACCGAACAGCAATAGCTGATATCAAATGTTTAGCTCCATCAAATTGTGCACTCAACAATATTTTCTGGCATTATTATGAAATAATTACACATCATTTTACCATATCAATCTACATCTTCAACTCAAAGAGCAATATTATGGTGAATTTTACCTCTGGGTCTTTTGTATTGTTTTCTTGACTATATTTATAAAATATAAATAAGTATGTTCTTGAAATATTTCTCTTATATGCTGACTGCTGTTGTTACTCGCTAGAGGCAATGGTAGATGCGAGCATGGAGTGGTGGTGGTGGTGGTGGTTGTTGTTGTTGTTGCTGTTGTTGTTGTTGTTGTTGTTGCTGTTGTTGTTGTTGTTGTTGTTGTTGTTGTTCTTCTTCTTCTTCTTCTTCTTCTTATGACATTTTTAATAACACAGATTCCACGGGAGGGATATTCACGAATTTTGAGGGAAGCATACCCATGGGGTCCCCAGTAAATATGCCAATTTTGGGGTCTAAGACCAAACAGCAACACCTTTCAGCAACAGTTTTCAAAAGATACATTTTCTCACATGCTTCAATAACTCTAGTTCTGCTGCTGCAATTTTCTCCAAATTTGGGGGTGGAACGTTGTCCATGTGGACCCAAACATGTATGCCAATTTCCTGTCCAAAGGTTAAAATGCAACAGTTTTCAGCAGCACCGTTTTCAAAATAGACATCTTAAAGCATGTTTCAATAGCTCTAATGGAGCGATCTTTTCTGAACTTGGGTTGATGTGTGTCTGTGGGTTCCCGAAGACGTATGCCAATTTTGCGATCAAAAGCTAAAACACAGCCACATAGTTTCCAAAATAGACACTTTTGACCATACGGCGACCCAAATGAAAAAATATATCAAAGACGTGGGTATTGGATAAATATGTCTCTGTTTAACTCAATAACCATTCACATCCCAGTGTCTCAATTTCAAGACAACTTTAGATGGAAACTTGAATATTTTGGAAATAATTCCACTGGACCATGTTGCTGCTATACAGCCCCCATCTAAATCAGTGTCAAAATATCCAAGAGAGTAGTCCTTATATCATAAATAATTTGCGCTTTCCCTCCTGTAAGGGTTACTGTGTTAACTGTTTGACTGCTGCAAGCCACCATGCAATAATTTCAATGGGCAATAACTCTGAATATTTTGAAAACAATTTGACTGAAAATTGTTGGTGGCTTAGCCACCAACACCTTCCAGTCAAATTGTTTTCAAAATATTGAGCATATCCAGAGATAAAGCCAATGGAAAATGTAATCTGCAGAAATTCAGCAGGCAGACAGTTAACGTGTTAACCGTTGTCGTTTAGAGGTCGGAATCAAGGAAATAGTGATTTAGGTGCTTGAAACTGATACCACTGAAGTCGCTGTGAACAAAGATGCGCAGCTAAATAAAGTCACAGTCATATTTTAGACTGTCATAAAAACCAATTTATAGTGGATGCGCACTAGAATTATTTTGGCATGAATTTGTTAAACTGCAGCCGACATATTCCAGGGGGTATATCTCTAAATATGTTTAAAACAATTTTATTGAAACTTGTTATTGGTTAAGCTACCGACAACTTTCAGTCAAATAATTATTTCAAAATATTCAGCAAATCAAGAGTCTTTGCAAATTGAAATTATGTTTTTGTGGATGATATGTTTACTAAGGGTATGACATTAATTATTTAATGACAATCTATTTGATTGTAGTCCAGTCAATCCACCTCAAATAAGGGCTCAACCTGAAACAAATTGCAACATAATTTTTCTCACTTGTCTGGGGTGCCCCCAAGAATAACATGACGGCGCCTCTCCCACCTTCCCATTGTCTCTTCATCCAGGAACAATAGATCTACATATCTACATAACCCCGACATCCATTTCATACCTCGTTACACCTGTCAATCATCAGAACACATCAATAGATCTACGTCCCAAACACAGGCGGCGAGGTGGGCGCAATTCTAATTGGTCGAGAGTTTTGTGACGCCATCTCATATGCATATTAGTCCAAGCCACCTCCGTTTCCCCACTAAAACTTGAATCAAAACCTGGCTGGTCATTTTGGCGTGGGAAATGGAGGGCCCGTGGAATAATATGCAAATGAGATGACGTTGCAAAGCTTTTGACCAATCAGAATTGCACCCACCCGCCTCTTCTACTTGGCAGTCATATGCGGGTCATTCATGATGGTATTATAAAGCACAGCCTCATCCGCTCCATCTCCATTGACTTTTTCCTCAAAAGATGTATGTGGTCGCATATCACATATCCTCTGCTTTTTACTAGTGGGCACTTGTGGGTTGGCTAATGGTAAGTAGCCAATGTGCAATAGGTGATATGTATTGAATTTAGACTATTAACAATATGCTCATTGTGTTCTCTGATCTTGAAAGCATAGGTATAGACACAATTTTTACCATGTTTGCAAGCCGAATTAATGAAATATGGTACAGTTTCAATTTTCAGATAATTGTGGAAGCCAATTAGCATAATTATGCAAATTTGACCACTTTCCACTAATTGGCTTTTCGCGGACTTTTGATAAGTTATACCTGAACTCTATACAAGTGAAAAAAAGTTCTGTTTCCAATTGTTCCTAGTTCATCTACAATTTGACTCGACTGTTATGGTTGCTGACATTGTCCATCAATGGAATCTGTTTGTAATATTAAGCCAAAACATGACCCACGGATAGGAAAGGGTACGTTTTTGTTAACGTGTCCTCAGAATTCCTTAAATAGTATGCACCCCTCTTGTGTCAACTTAGCCATTTAATGGTCAAAATGGCAAAAAAACCAACTTTGCACAACTTTACAGTGGTCTTCAGACATGGCTATTTGAAAGGCCTAGAGAAGAGTATTGTTGAATATTTACCACTAGAATGACTGGCTCGGTAACCGAGCCAGTCAATCTAGTGGTAAATTTTCAAAAATACTCTTCTCTCGGCCTGCAGATAGACACTTAAAAACTTTAATTTTCTTTACCATTACCCCTTTAATGGGAAAGCCGGTGAATTTACAAAAATAGTCTTCTAAAAGTAAAATATCTGGAAAAATATTGACCATCAAAATGTGTAATTGATATATTAAGTAGTATTTTGAGCGCTTTGAGGCGCTGTTGACACAAGAGGGGTTAAATTACACATTTCGGCATCGTTGATTGTCCTCTGTCCACATGCAAACCCAGTAGCGTAGCCAGGGTGGGAGCAAGGGATTTACTCGCACCCCCTGAGCCAATCTTCCCAAATGTGGCGCCTAAATAATGTTTGTAACACATACAAGTTTCTGGACGTCCCAACTCCCAAGCCACCTTTAATAAGTTAATCTACATTGAAAACTAGAACTATTTGAATTTACAACGTTTTTGATGTCTTCTTGTCACGCGTGTTCGTCGCTATGTTGAGTCTTTTTGTTTTAATTACGCTACATCAAGACAAAGAATAGTAGAATACACGCTACTTTCTCGATAGAATAAAATAATTGGCGACGCTGGAATGCTAGTTCCTCTTTATTAAAGAAATTTAAGCAGATTCCGATGCCTAATTGCTATGCGGGGTGGCGCCCTTTTAGTCCTCGCTCAAGTGGGGGTGGCGCCATTCAGACCTCGCTCTCCTGACGTGAAAACTTGGCTACGCCACTGTGCAAACCTGTTAGGAAGACCTCCTTTCATTTGGTTCTTGATCACGGAGGCGAGCCATCGTCTACTTGTAGCAAAATGATAACAACCCTGCATTCACATATTCTGTTTAGTTATGACACACAACTAGTCCGTCTGTCGGTATGTCTGTCTGTTTGTCTGTACAATGTTTGACACTTCTTAGAAAACTCTCCGACTCCGACTATAGCGTGTTCGTGCTTGTTCTTCATTGGCCACTCAATGATGTGATATTTGGTTTATCTTTTGCGGTTTCTGGAGAATTTGGGGTGGATTAAATCAAATTAGACTGCATATTTGGTAATGTTTCTGTGTTTTGTTGTAGGTGGGAGCGATGGAATTGACTCCAGCGCCTGTTGTGAACCACGTGCCCACCAGCATGGTTGTGAATCACAGTATCACGCAGATGAGTAGCACTATGCAGCCAAACGAGGCGCCACCAACCAGGGGCACCAAGATGATAGATGAGGCTCTCTCTAAATTGGACTCGTTCCCAAAGGTCTCCGAGTTGCAGTACACGGCGTTGGAAGACACCAATGCACAGTTTATGCAAGACCAGTTTCCAACAGAGACTGTCACTGCTGAACTGAAGGAGAATTACAAGGAAAATATAGTGCCCATACAAAATCAGTCCTATCAGGATGTTCAGGTCAATAAGTCTCCAATATCATTTCATGTCAAGAAGTTCAGTAGTAGTTCATCTACCAGTCCTGGTGGTAATAAGATGTATCAGCCGTCTATATGTGCGTGGCCATCTGAGACTGTGGACAGACTCCCGTCCATTATTGACATACAACGACAAAAATTCCAACAGGAGCAACAGCGACAGCAACAGAAAATGAAGCGACCAGCACCGCCACCACAACAACTATATTCCCCGCTCTCAGAAAATACAGCAAATCAGCAATGGATGCCGCCACAACAACAATGGGAACCTAATCAACAATGGGCGCCTAGCAGGCCACCACCACCTACTCATCCGAAACCGACTCCAGTTACGGTAGATCACAGTGATCATAAGAGGATGCACGTGTTCGGTCCTCCTGTCATAATCAGTTTGGACTCACAGAAAGCGCCTAGTAGTGATGATGATTCTAGTATTATTAGACAAGGAAGTAAGTATAGGCCAACTTCGTATTCTCCACCACCACCCCTACCCCTCGCGAAAGACAGTACATAGGATGGCTATTTGGATCAGTACGGATAGTCAAAGGACACACAATCCAGTAATTAATACCTGTTGTTCTGACATATTTCAGTGGTCATTTATGATCTAGAAATGTGGGTCTCCAACAACCAATGATCTTCGAATATGCTGATGGTTAGAAAATTATGAGCGCCACATAGGTTGACTATCTGACAGATGCGAGGTACCTGACCATAATTTCAGAGGGCAATAACTCTGGACCTTTTGAATATTTTGTAAACAAATTGACGGAAAATTGTTGGTGACTTAGCCAGCAACAACATTCAGTCAAATCGTTTTCACAATATTAAGCTTATCTAGAGTTCATTCCCAGGGAAATTGTACTCTACAGAAATTCATCACGCAGCGGACAGTTAAACGCGAGCACCTCCATTGGGGATATGTGAAGAATGTACAATTCACCTTTCCAGTATCGATCCATCCATCATCTGACCTCGTATGACGTCATAATCAGCTCAGCGCGTGTATGATGACGTCACAATCATTACGTCACAAAGGGTTCCATATAGACCGTCATCAAATCTCAGAGTCCGACACGTTGTATGAATTGTATGTCTTTGTAATTCTTTGCTATTGAATAAACATGCTGTTGAATATTTTGAAACTAATTTGACTGGACGCTGTTGCTGCCTTAGGCAGCAACAGCACCCAGTCAAATTAGTTTCAAAATATTCAACAGCTTACATGTGAAGTTTTTTGGAAATTGATATATCCCAATACGAGTGAGGTATGGGTGGAGCTTAGCTAGAGATGGGTGGGGCGTAGCTAAAACCGGAAAGGTCCATTGGACAGGATTGACTCTCGTTACTGAATTGCTAGCTCTGATTATTGACTACACATAATTAGTTTTATCTTTACTAGAATTGTTACCAGCTTAATGTGAGCCAGTTTTTCAGTTTTTCTTTTATTACACTCAGGCCGTTTTACACAGCATATGAGGTCTGAATAATACATTTCTTGGCGGTAGATACTGATGTTTGTACATTATTAGGGGGCCAAGCTGGTGCTTGGCACCCTATTGTTTTCGTTCTGTTTATTTTTATTTGTATTAGAGGGCCAAGCTGGTGCGTGGCACCCTATTGTTTTCGTTCTGTTTATTATTTTTATTTTTTTTTAAATTCTGTGCTTGTATTTGTTCGCGAATAGCGCAAAGACAAAAATGCCGATGAAATTCAAGCTTTGGATGGCAAGAGCGCCTTACTAGAGCAAACCTTTTACGTGTTAATGGATATGATTTTCTAGATAGGTTGGCGGTCATCTTGGATTTACGGAAAATTTTCCCACGTTTTAAAAAATCTTCTTCTCCAGAACCACTGACGGGAATGAGCTGAAATTTGATGAAAATCATCAGAGAGTGGGTCTCAAGAAGTCGATAGCTCGAAAAACACGAATTTGCGTATGGACCAATCAGAAAATATCGAATTTTTTATTTGATGGGATTTTTAACTCAAATTGGTCATATACAGGTTTTGGGGGTCGAGAAATTGAAATCTGGCATTTTCGAATCTGTCGGATTAACGGTTTTGCCGCCACCGACAAAATCCCCCATAGTAAACCAATGGGAAAATTAATATTCCGCCATTATATTTGTTCGCGGATAGCGCGAGGACAAAAATGGCGGTGAAATTCAAGCTTGGCATGGCAAGAGGGCCTTATTAGAGCAAACGTTTTACGTGTTAATGCATATGATTTTCTAGATAGGTTGGCGGCCATCTTGGCATTTACGGAAAAATTTCAGCGTTTTTAAAAAGCTTCTCCAGAACCACTAAACGGAATGAGGTGAAATTTGGTCAGAAGCAGGGGAGAGTGGGTCCCTATAAAGTTTGTTCAAGAGAAGTTAATAGATAGAAAAACATGGATTTCCGTATGGACCAATCAGCATCAAGCTTTCTGGCGGCCATGTTGAATTTTTTATTTAATGGATTTTGATGCCCAAATTGGGCCTATATAGGTTTTTGGGATCGTTTCCCGCCAAATTCCCCATAGTAAAGCAATTGGAAAGTTAAAATGCCTTCTCCTCGAAAACCACTGGGTGGATTTCAATTATATTTTGCAGGAGGCATCGTTAGGTAATAGAAATATGATTTTGTTCAAATAATACTGGTCGGCCTATTAGGCCGGCGGCCATTTTGGATTGTGTAGTATTTCGGGAAACGTTTTTAAAAATCTTCTCCTCCGAAACCACTTGGTGGATTGATTCAAAACTCATGAAATGTCATCTAGAGCATCGGCTGAACTAAGTTTGTTCAAGGGAATTTGATTGGCCGAAAACTTGGGTGGCCATCCTGAATGACCTAGTTTTCGTGAAAACGACTTCTTCTCCAGAACCGCTGAAAGGATCGGGCCGAAATTGGGCTGATAAGATTAGGGACTGAGGCGCATTAGAGTTTGTTCAAGAGAAATTGATATGTCTAAAACCTGGCCGCCATCGACCAATCAAAATTCAGCATGATTGGTGGCCATTTTGAATTTTTTATATGTTGAAATTTGAAGCTGAAATTGATTTTACATACGTTTTTGGGTCTTCTGATTCCAAATTTTCCATTTTCAATACTGTCGGACGAACGGTTTGGCAGCCATCTTAGATTGTTTTCCAACCAAATTCCTCCATAGTAAAGCAATTGGAAAATTTAAATTCCTTCTCCTCGGAAACCACGGGGTGGATTTCAATTATATTTTGCAGGAAGCATTGTTAGGTAATAGAGATCTGATTTTGTTCAACCAACGTGGGTCGGGGTATTAGGCCGGCGGCTAATTTGGATATTGTAGTATTTCGGGAAACATATTTAAAAATCTTCTCCTCAGAAACCACTTGGCGGATTGATTCAAAACTCATGAAATATCATCTAGGGCATCGGCCGAACCAAGTTTGTTCAAAGGTATTGGATTGGCCGAAAACTTGGGTGGCCATCTTGAATGACCTAGTTTTCGTGAAAACAACTTCTTCTCCAGAACCGCTGAACAGATTGGGCCGAAATTTGGCTGATATGATTAAGGACTGAGGGGCATTACAGTTTGTTCAAGAGAAATTGATACGTCAAAAACCCTGGCCGCCATCGACCATTCAAAATTCAGCATAATTGGCGGCCATTTTTAATTTTTTAATTTGTTGAAATTTGAAGCCGAAATTGGTTTTACATAAGATTTTCGGTCTGTTGTTTCCAAATTTGCCATTTTCAATACTGTCGGACGAACGGTTTGGCGGCTATCTTGGATCGTTTTCCCACCAAAATTGCCAATACTGAAGCAATTGGAGAACTGAATTGTCTCCTGAAGAAGAACTAGGCCGATTTCATTTATATTATTTTTACTGCCGTTGTTGACACACGATTGTTTGTTTTTCAAATCCACATTCAATGATGGGTAGACTGGTCGGATAAAGAAGATTCCTACTGTAACCTTCTCACATAATTCCATAAAACTGACAGCATTAATCCAACTTGATCAAATCTAAGAGGCTATTTAGGCTTTAAGCCCCCCCCCCCAAGATCTCTTTGATGTTTTCAACCGATTTGATTGTAATATTTCGTTCTTTCAGGTAATCAGTACATATATAATAAAGTGTTGATGAAAGTTTTCCATATCCCACGTTTACGAGTCCCGCCCAAAACCGTATCATACTGCATGTAATCGTTATATCTAGAGAAAATACCCCCAAGTTCTCCATAGACCATTGCATTCGCTGTATTTTGTTTTAGGCGGAGCGAGTTCTTTAAAAAATGTAGTTGGCATGTTTCCAATTGCTTGGTGTTTTCAAACCCCCATGTGTCAGCTCCATATAAAAGAATCGGTGTTATCATTGTATTAAGAAGTGTAGCTTGCAGATCAATGGCTATATCGGTGTTATCATTGTATTAAGAAGTGTAGCTTGCAGATCAATGGCTATATCGTGTTCCCTAATTTTCTTTAGGAGTGAGTGCATAGCTTTTGTGCCTTGTTTGACATTTCGTGCCTTACAGCTTGCAAATGTGCCATTTGATTTTAAAAGGATGCCTACATTTTTTCCCGTTTTCGTTATTTTTTATTATTTTTGGGCCATTTTGGTCCTTTCTGACTGATTTTGACAAATTCTTACCGTTTCTGTCATTTTTGGTAATTTTTTCCATTTTTTATGCTATTTGACCATTTTTCATCACAATTCTTGGTCTTTTTTGACTGATTTTCGCGACTTTTCTGCTGGTTTTGACAATTTTTTATCACTTTTCATTTTTTGTCATTTTTATCACTTTGACTATTTCTTTAGGGTTTATGTCCATTTCTTATTTTTTGACCGATTTGGACCTATTTTCCCCCATTTCTGTCATTTTTGAACATTTTTTCCTTTCTAATGCTTTTTGATCATTTTTCAACATTTTGACAATTCTTGATCCTTTTTTGACTGATTTTCGCCACATTTCTGCTTTTTTTACAATTCTTTTCGTTTTTCATCATTATTTTTTGTCATTTTTATCACTTTGACTAATTTTTTATGGTTTTTGTGCATTTCTTTTTATTTTTGGCCAATTTTGGATCTTTTTGAGTGATTTTGACAATTTTTTCCTGTTTTCGTCATTTTTTATTGCTTTTTACCATTTTGGTCCTTTTGACCGATTTGGACCAATTTTTCCCATTTCTGTAATTTTTGGTCATTTTTTCCATTTCTGATGCTTTTGACCATTTTTCATCAGTTTGACAATTCTGGGTCCTATTTTACTGATTTTCGCCATTTTTCTGCTGTTTTTGACATTTTTTTTCATTTTGATCATTTTTATTATATCTGCTGGTTTTTGTCCGTGTTTAATAATCTTTACCATTTTTGGGTCTTTTGGATCATTTTTGATTGTTTTAACTTATTTTGGTCTTTTTTGACCAATATTTGCAATTTTGTACCACTTTGGTTATTTTTATGGTTTTTTTTTTTTTTTTTACCATTTTGATCACTTTCTGACCGATTTTAACAAATTTTTCCCGTTTTCATCAATTTTTATAGCTTTTACCATTTTGGTCCTTTTTGACTGATTTAGACCAATTTTTCCCATTTCTGTCGTTTTTGGTAATTTCTTCCATTTTTAATGCGCTTTGACCATTTTTCATAATTCTTGGCAATTCTTGGTCCTCTTTTACTGGTTTTCACCTTTTTCTGTTGTTTTTGACAATTTCTGTTTGTTTTTTTACCATTTTGATGGTTTTTGTCCATGTTTGATAATTTTCATGGTTTTTCGTCTTTTTTCAATGTGTTTACCAGATATTAAAAATAGTTGACGGTGACATTCCTTTTACCATCCAATGACATCTTTGACCAGAAACCTTTCCTTGGAACCCGTGAGGTTAGTCCCCTAACCTCTAGTTATTATTATTATTATTATTATTATTGTTGTTGTTGTTGTTGTTGTTTTTGTTGTTGTTGTTGTTGTTGTTGTTGTTGTTATTTTTATTATTATTATTATTATTATTATTATTATTATTATTATTATTTAAGACTAAGTGTAATGCACAGTGAATATCTGACAATAGTAAATTAAAATCATAGATTTCAAAGTCGCGAACTAACCCTATAAAGTTGCTATTGCCTAGTGCGTAGTCCAATACCCTGTTATTTGTGGTTGTTGCCTTGCCAACTGTTTTATCTGCCCCAACCCTCCCGTTCATTATGAAGTAATTCACGTTAATGCGTCCCTGACATTGGCTGTCTCTCTCTCTCTCTCTCTCTCTCTCTCTCTCTCTCTCTCTCTCTCTCTCTCTCTCTCTCTCTCTCTCGGTACGCCGAGGTAGTAGTAGTAGTAGTAGTAGTAGTAGTAGTAGTAGTAGTAGTAGTAGTAGTAGTAGTAGTAGTAGTAGTAGTAGTAGTAGTAGTAGTAGTAGTAGCAGTAGTAATAGTAGTAGTAATAGTAGTAGTAGTAGTAGTAGTAGTAGTAGTAGTAGTAGTAGTAGTAGTAGTAGTAGTAGTAGTAGTAGTAGTAGTAGTAGCAGTAGTAATAGTAGTAGTAATAGTAGTAGTAGTAATAGTAGTAGTAGTAGTAGTAGTAGTAGTAGTAGTAGTAGTAGTAGTAGTAGTAGTAGTAGTAGTAGTAGTAGTAGTAGTAGTAGTAGTAGTAGTAGTAGTACTAGCGTTTGCAGTAGCAGCATTAGTAGTAGTGGTAGCAAACGAAGTAGCAACAGTAACGACGCTACTAGTATTAGTTGCGTCGCAAGTAGCGATGGTCGTAGTAGTAGCAGTAAAGTCACAGTTTGAGGTACATGAAGTGAACTTGTTATTGTTGTTGTTGTATATGTAATTTACCTAGGTAGACTCACACCGCAGTCATTTTCAAGCCTCCCTTAAACGACCATGATAGGATTATCAAGAATGGAGGAATCCCGTGTTAGCTATGCCCCGTCAATCTTTAGCTAAGCTCCACTCACACTTAGCCCGTGTTTGGATCGATTGATCCCTGAATTCCTCATGACTATCAATTTCTAGAAAACTATACAGGTAGGCCGTTGAATATTTTGAAACTAATTTGGATCGGTTATCGAGCCAGTCATTCCAGTGGTAAATTTTCAAAAATAGTATTCTCTTGACCTTCAAATGACCATTCCTCGGGATCACTCCAGAGGCATGTTCTTGCCGGCTTCGTTAAGGAAGACGTTCTGATTTTTAATCACGTGACTTAAAGAGCCACCCACTTTGGGCCCCAGATTTATGTGATCCCAATAACGGAATTTAATCAAATTAAAGTTTCTCAAATATTTCAAACATACTCATTTACATACCTGAGTAGCAGTGTACCGATTGATGTTAGGGGAATAGTGTACAGAAATTACAACGTTTATGGGGAGAAGTTCGATAGACGATTAGCTACAAAAACATGGCTCTTAATAAAATATTTATTTATCAGATGTTTTGGTGTCTAATGATGGAAAAATTGGTTTAGATTAAAACACGTAACGGATGACTCACTTACGGGTCGTAGCAACAAATCGTTCTTAAAGACAAACTTTCACGATAACACACGCACAATTAGAACACAGATGGTACCTTACTTAGATTTATTAACTGTCTATCTGCTGCAATAACTCTGAATCTGTTGAATATTTTGAAAACAAATTGACTGAAAGTTGTTGGTGGCTAAGCCACCAACAACTTTCAGTCAAATTGTTTTCAAAATATTTAGCATATCCAAAATTAAACCTCATGGAACATGTAGTCTGCAGAAATTCAACAGGCTGATTGTTATACAAGAGTGGCTGTTATTTATTCTGTGTGAAAAATCAAGTGAATATGAATGAAGGTATTGTATAATAAATTGCAATACTAAATAGCAAATACTACAAATGCATTGCGATGTAGCCAATATTGTTGTATATTTTGAAAGTAATTTGGATGAAAGCTGTGTTGCTGCTTGGGACGGCAACAGCTCCCAGTCAAATTTCTTTCACAATACTGAAACCTGTATGGTTGATTTAAAATTGCCATGTATTTTGTCATTATTAAGCAGGGCATGCAGTTAATTAGTTTGAGAAAACCCCGATGACGCTGGTTACTGGGCCCCGGTAGTGAGTCATATTGATTCATCACCGCCCCAGTAACTTGCATTTTCAGAGATATGTAACGAGTAGTAAACGATAGCTTGGTATAAACAAACTTTCATGTCTGATTTTCATATTTTGTTACTGGTGGTCAAGGCATGACGAATGTCACGACATACAATTCGAGCACGAAAATTGGATTTATGGTAAGCTTTTGTCAGATTTGTTGAATCCTACGCTCTCTCCTGAACAAAAACAGCAATATAGCCACAACCATCGAATAACGTTAGCATTTTGTCTCAAAATGAACATGTTTTTTAATCAATAATTTCTTGTTAAATCATTGAATAATTCCATGAGAGGTCCGGCTTTTAAAGTCAAAGCCATGTTGTTGTTGTTTTGGTTTCTTTATCCTTTATTTGTTCGCAGTCAGTTTATATTAGTTAGTCACCACCATATCCCCCCACCCCACCCGTGCCATCTCACCACCATCCTCACGCCCCTCCTCCGGCCACCACCTCACCCCCGCTTTCCGTCTTTTTGCAAACTCGGGGTGTGTGTTTATGCCTTGATTCCGTACGTACCTGCATTCATGTAATTTTTGTTCGATAACATAGCTTCTCCTTGGAGTATATCAATGAAACTTCATAGGCAGGTTGACTATCCGGCTAGCAAGAAACTAGTTGTTCTTTGTCCATTAGTCCTCCGACCATCCGCCTCTCTTACCATATGTATGTATGTATGTGCACGCAAATTTCGGGTTTATGTTTGATGGCTTAGTGTTTCCTCGAAGGCATAGAGTACGTTGATGAAACTGATTATTGCGATAGTTGTTTGCGTCATTGAGTTTTATTTTCTATTCGATCTCGATCGATAGCTTAATAGCACAGAGGAACCTGTCTATTAAACCCAGCTGTCTTTTGTACCGAAACACCTAAATTCTTAATTCTGGTAGTCGAATATGCACATGGCTTTAATTACAACCCTAACCTACAGACAAAATGTATTCAATCTCGTAGCACCTTGTGACGTGCCATTAAGCTATTTAGCACTTATTATTGCTACTGCCTAAGGTGACCGTTTAAGACAGGTACAGATGCACTCGCTCTTGTGGATGTGTATGGATGTGTACATCCACACATACGCTTACTGATATATCAAGGTAACACATCAGAGTAAATCTGGCTGGCATTATAGAGAAACGTTTCATGTCCCCAGGAATAACATTATGAGAGAAAGCTATTAATTAACCATGTTACCGCTGATACAGTTTCTAGAAAGCTAAATATGTAAAACTGCGAATTTATTTAATACTTCGGCTGATAGTTGCTGCTATCTCAGGTAGCAGTAACTTTCAATTCTAATTGTTTGGGTTTTTAACATATTCAGCATAATTCGAACTATGTAATCTATGAGATACCAGCTATATAGAATGGTATGAACTAATGCGGCCAACCGAATGCACTTAATTGCGTCTTTACTGCTGTATGAAGAAACATAAAACATGTGGATGAATGACTGCAACTGGTGCTGATATTAGCCCCTCGTGTGTTAACTTAACCCTTTAACGGTCAATCTGACCAAAAACAACTTTGCAGTGGTCTACATACATAGCTATTTGAAAGGCCTTGAGAAGAGTATTTTTGAATATTTACCACTAGAATGACTGGCTCGGTTACGGTTACATTCTAGCGGTAAATATTCAGAAAATGCTCTTCTCTCGGCCTGCAGATAGCCACTTCTTCTCTCGGCCTGCAGATAGCCACTTCTTCTCTCGGCCTGCAAATAGCCACTGGCGAATAAAACTTTATCTTCTTACCATTACTCCTTTAATGGTCAAGCCGGCGAAAAGAATTCAGTGGTAAATTTACAAAAATAATCTTCTAAAATTAAAATATTAAAAAAAATATTGACCATCAAAATGTTTAATTGACATATCAAGCAGTATATTGAGCGCTTGGAGGCGCTGTTGACAAAAGAGGGGTTAAAGATGTTCAAAGCTGACACGTCTGTGAACTCGGTTGTTGGTTATGCGCTCTATATCATTATGTCTCGCGCAATTAATGGCGTGGGATTATGTTGTAATGGAACTAGAAGTTACGGCCACCTTGAGGCCATTGCTCAGTGCATGGGGTGAGTGGGTGGACGATAAACCTTGGGAATTACCTGCCCTGATCTATGTATCTTGCTGTTCATGATTATGTTCGTAATTACGCACATCTTAGCTTTACGCTTTACGCTATGGCATAAATACACAGTGGATCCCTTTTTATGTTTGCAGAAAAACTGTACTCCGATTCGGCGTTCTATAACGACCCAAACGAAAAGTATCCAACGATAGAGGAGCAGATGAAACTCTGCCAGACTATCGCCCAATCGTTGACTGCAGTTGCCAACAAGAAGGCTCGAGGGGCCCGGATGTTTGCAAAGCGCAAGAACCGAGCAACTCGTTGGATCCATGATGGATATGAGCGCAGTTTCTCTTCCGATGGTGACGTCGCGAATACAGACGATTTAGAGAGCGAATTGTGGGCAGAGGAGGGAGGCAACAAGCCATTGTTTCACTTCAGGATTCCTAACGTCGCACGCCAGGTCTCCTCACCGGATGACATTCAGAAGATGGCGCTCTCTAAAAATGAATTTGAGAAACTACGATTCGAGAAGCAGAAATGTGAACATAAAGGTGTGTCCCCAGTCACCTGTTTCAACCTGGTCGCCGATTTGCAATCGCATAAAGGCAGAGGTGCCAAGATTTTCGAACGACGAAAGCAAACGTCTGAAAACTGGGTAGTTGACGAGACAAATGTCAAGTCCCCTCCCATCAGGTCACCGACCTCAGTGCCGCCGAGTAAGCTTTCAGAGATGCTTCAACAGCCACCCAGGGCTCAGATGTCCCCGTGGGAGGCGGCCATGGGCTCCCCGCATGGCGCCGTCGATGCTGCATTTGATCATTTAAGTGATTATGAGAAGATGAAGCGACGTAATCAAGCCATGTCTATGCAGCCTGTCCCACCAATGGCCCCTATGCCACATGGTAAGCACACGTCACTAGCCGCTGACCACCACGCGAAGCTGTTACAAGGACAAAATTTCAACCGAATGGCCAAAGGATGGGGAATGTATCCGGATGACTCGCGTGAGTATACTTAATAATTACCATCAATGACTTGTGTCCAATTAATATGTTGAATATCCTGAGCAGAGCTGGATTAAAGCAAGGACTACCGTGACTCCAGCCAATGGAGGGGGGGGGGGGGGGGGGGCAAGAAAAATAATGGGCTCCAAATAAAAAAACTATCATCGCATTTTACCCATTCGAACCTGTAATCACAGTATCTCATATTTACAATCATGATATATGTAAGCTGTTGAATATTTTGAAACCAATTTGACTGGAAGCTGGTGTTGCCTAAGGCAGCAGCACCAGCTTTCAATCAAATTAGTTTCAAAATATTCAACAGCATTTGGACACATACGTAACGAGTGTATTATACTTGCTAGTAGTAGTAGTAGTAGTAGTAGTAGTAGTAGTAGTAGTAGTAGTAGTAGTAGTAGTAGTAGTAGTAGTAGTAGTAGTAGTAGTAGTAGTAGTAGTAGTCATTCCTTCCTTGACATACCCGATAAGGGGCCCCACGAATAATTATCCCTGGACCCCAAATAAGCTTAATCCGGCTCTCCCGCCCATATGACACATATTTAGATCCGATATAGGGACGGGTCAGGATCAGAGGAGACTTGGACTACCAATATTGTTGACTTTTTCTTGTGACCGGCGCCATATGAAAAAACAACCAATACAAGAAATCGTATCTTTGTAAAGCTGGACAGGGATTTTCATTATTTAAATCCCCTTTACGCGCTAGTCAATCAATGTTCTCTGCTTTCAGTAGTGAAACAGCGGTTATCTATCCACGATGACCTCGAATACCGACATGGGTCTTCCCATATAATTTATTTACGAAATCTAATTAAGAAATATTAAAGCTATAACATACTTAAATGTTGTGCGCTATTTTATATATGTTATTTATATTGTGCAATGTGTAACTCGCATATGTTGCAAGGTGTTAATCACATTCGGTTACCCCTACAATACCATATACATAATAGATGGATCCTAACTGTCAGTCAAGTATATGACGTCACATGTAGGCTGACGTCACGATCAAAGTGCATAACCAATAAGGTATGAACATTTAAAAGTCCGTCAAGTGTACGAATTGTATTTCTTTGATAGAGTTACTCTTCAATAAACATACTGTTGAATATTTTGAAACTAATTTTACTGTGCGCTGCTTATAACACGCGTTATCTCAATGCCATTGGATACATGGGCAATCCCCTTCGCTCCTTACCTCTCTCCACCCAGGAGTATAAATGCGTACTAGTGTAAAACTGGGGAAATTACCAATAGTAGACTAAAAAAAAAACCAGCCTAGATACGGCATGAATGGGACCTGTAAGCAGGGACTTTATAGACGCCAAACAAACCAATAACTTCTGCGGGAAACTGCAAAGGAGACGATAACTCAGGCCGTAGCTCAACCAGCGGTGAAGTTGACGATCGCTGGATACATAGGCAATCTCATTCACTTCTCGTTGCACCTGCTCACCCAGGGGTATAAATGGGTACCGGTGTAAAACTGGGAGAGTTACCCATAATCTTTTGAAATCAGATATAGCGAGAATCGGATCTGGAATCAAGTACTCGATAGACGCCAACAAACCAATAACTTGAACAATGGTACAAACATTTCCATCAATTGTTTTTCGTAGACAGGAGAATCCATGATTTTATATTCCTTCTGTATTGTGCTGGAACATAACGTACCACCAATAGTACGACTCCTTTCATTTGCCATCCACAATGTGCTACTTCCTCAGCAAACATAGACACCACACTCCTCCTCCCCCCCCTCCTCCCCCTCCTCCTCCCAATGTGAATTTGAGCCGGACTTGGATAGTGAAACAAATATAGGCATAGTCTTATTCACTGCCTCCTTAATATCAAGGTCCAATGGTTTAATCAATGCTGAAAAAAATGTATGTGGCCTAAAACATTTTTCACAAGGGTTATCGGTCAGAACGTTTTTCTGTCATACTAAGAATATGGCGGGGTGGTGGTGTTAAAACCAGAAGGATTCTGTAATATTGGAATCCGCACCCACCCCACCCAAAAAACAATATAAATATTAATATTGGCTGTATCTACACTAATATTTTGGTCAATGTAGTGTAGCGCATATAGAGTGTATAACTCTAGATTTCCCGCCCTATCCCACGCCACCTACTTTAGTCTCGTGATAGAGATATTTTCGGCGGTTATTGTGAATAGTTCCCAGACCACATAGTATTTGGCTACGCGCCAATCTGTATTTCGCATGTCCGTGCGTTTACCATTATTTGTACTTTGTTACGATCATCGTATATTTGATTTGCCTTATATGACATAAATTACACATAATACTATACCCCGCGGGGAATAACAATGTAGTTCATCAAGTTAGCGCAATAGAGGATCCATTTCTACGTATTATAGTCAGATGTAGGCGTGGCTTAGCTCATGGTGGGCGTGGTCTCGTACTGCCATCAGCCGACCAGCGAAATTACCCATGTCACTGGCCTGCAATAACAACGCACATCTTCCAGGCTGGAAGTTTTCAACATTACACTGCTAGGGAAAATCGATAGCATGCTATGCAGTGTAATGTACAATGGGACTGTACATTTCTCCCCATGGATGACCCGAAAGAAATGGCGCCACTAATAGCTCGAAAATTAACCAAATAAAGGAAGTGTGATACCATCGGAACCGTCGTCTCCTCGACAGGATCCCACAGCTGTCTTTGAAATTGTTCTACGGTACCTCAATACCGAGATATTCTGAGAACAAAAAGTCTTCTCTCTGGAAACTGGTATTGAAGCTATTACGCCGCAAGCCAGAGCCTGGCGCATCGGAGGTAAACAAGTCCTCTGATTCGATCTTGGAAGAGGGAGGATTCACGTGACCATCCCTAGATAATATAAGCTGGCCGAGAAATCAGAATCATTACCGGAGAAAATGCACCAACCGTCGCTGGTACATCTAATAACACCGAACGCTGGGTTTCCTGAACCGCCGAGGCCAACACACTGGTCTCCTACCCGCCTAGAGAAGCTGGTCACTTAGCACCGACCATCGGCACTGCTAATATAACTAGCTTGGTGCAAAATGGGATTTTGCCCGTTTTTGGAAAGCCCTGCAGCTGATCTCGCAGGGCAAATTAACAGCCTATATCAAACCTCTCTGCCAAAGCCGTTGGACCACCATCATCTTGTCCGACTTGCGGTAGCCGCCAGAATTCCACGAGAGCTACCGCATTCAGCATACCAAGGAAGATATCCGCCAAACCGCTACCAAGAACTACTACGTGACTGGGAACAAGAACATCTATCGTATATCCAGCTGCCGGAATGCAATCTAGGCAGTATATCTTTCAGACCTTGTAGGAGCGCAACATCTCCCGCCTATGTGTCAGCGCCATGTTAAGAACTTAACACACTGTTCCTGTCTCTTCATCTTCATCTCTTTATCATCATAGTATATTGTGATTGTGAACTTGCCATTTCACTTCTTTGTGAATGGCCACTCTCTGTTGTGTCTCGACTGATGAACCGCATCATCGAATATTTTAAGAATTTTGTTTACGAACTGTGACTTCGCCTCGTGAACCACCCTGTGCCTCATGTCGGTGAAATCATACTTCGTGAATCATCTTTCGGCCCATAACTGCCCATCATTATGACTGTTAACTGCTTGTGACTTTGAACTGTTATAAATATTAAATGTTAAATGCCTTTTTCAGGTTAAATATTTGTAACGTTTTCCCAAGCAGCATCTTCTAGCAGCGCCTTTTCAGCTAACAGTTGTTGCTGACTAATTTTCTACGTCGTATATATTGTACTGCCATCAGATTCTCTTGAAGCGATATTTGCGATACACCTATTTTCCCGCTCAACACTACCTTCTTCTTCTAAGCTTCTTCTCTACACGCTCCCGCTGTCGCAGCACATAACCACTTAAATATAATTTACTTTATATCTCTAGTATATTGCTTTAACTAATATACCGCCTTCTAGTGTATTAATATATCTTAATGGTTGTACGCAAGCTCAGCCGTGACTCACTTTTCACTGTTCTTATTGAATCATCCCTAAGGAACACACTGTTCTTATCGAACATACCATTCTTATTGAACATGTTCTTAACAACAAACCGTTCCTATGAAACCGCTGGTGCCTAAAGGGCTGTTATACGCATCTAGCTGCATGTAAATCACATCGAAACTTATCCCCTCCCGCCCTCCCTCCCTCCCTCCCTCCCTCTCTCTCTCTCTCTCTCTCTCTCTCTCTCACTTTTATTTAGGCTTCTTTGTACCGCAGCATACCCGCTACTTTACCATCTTTCACTAGCAGCTCATTTGGAAATAATATCTATCCACACACGCCGCCATGGGTAAATAGAAAAATAGATAAATACTGACAAGTATACACACTTAGGGAATAGAGAAAGCTCAGAGAGCTCCCGTTGTTCGCCATGCTAGCCTCTTCATTGCAAAGCCACCTTGGAAACATTGTTAGCTCCCGCACCAGTTCACCAGGGCTCTTGTCCGTGATCTTGCGGACTGTCAGATGAAAGGTCGAACCAACAGCTGCGTCGACAGCATTCACTGCCTCAGTGCCTTTCAGTACTTGTATTCTCTCACACATAAATGCGACTTCTATCATATATAAGGAATTCAGGACTGCAATGTTAACTGCACTCACATCAATCTCCTCACTGAGGCCTACCACGCACTCACCGGCTGCAGACACGTTTCTCCCGCGCTTTCCGTTGGTCAAAAGGTTAGATAGGTAGAAAATAGTCACCCCCTGCTTGAGGGCATATACTGGTGGATACTTACGCCATTCTACCAGCTCGGTGATGGGTCGGACTAAATAGTGTTGATCATAGCACGCTGCAGCTCTTTATTGTACCTCTTCTCACTCTTCTGCTTTTGTCTTGTTTGTTTTACGTGTTGCAGGTTCGTATTCTTATGCTTGTTGCATGCTCGTCTTTACATATGTGCTGCATGTCTGTACGCCATACAATTCTACTGACCTCAGTTGGTGCTGATCTACAGTATGCTGTGCGATTCTATTGAGCTCAGTTGGTGCTGAAGCACAAGTCATAATTAGTTAGCACTAATACTCGCTACTAGTTCGAGGAGTTGGAGCAGTGCTCACAGCACGGATTCATCCCAGTTCCCCTCGGATCGATCCGCCTCCTTTCTGAGGGGCCGCCCGTTTTTGGCAGTGCTGTTTCGACGAGTTTCACAATGCATGCACTTTGTGTTTACTGTCCGGCCATCCCCTGTATCCATTTCTGTCCCTCCAAGTAATCTTCGATTTACGAGGTATATGGGTCTCTTGAGTTGGGCTTATCTTGTCGCGATCGTCGATAGGATTTTGAGGTAATATAATTAGGCATTCGCGGCTATCAACGATCTTGTCTACTAACATTAACTTAATAGTGGGGCTAGCTGTTAGGCCCTGAGGCGTAAACGAATACACCCAGGATAAAATCATGCAACCGCTAGTTTAGACAAACAAAAGTTTACAGTCGGCAAACACAAGGACTACTTATGAGGCATCAACAGTAGCATCCACCAACCTCTATTCCACTGTCTTGCTTTCATACTAGCTTGTACGCAAACTTAGGTAGGAAGAGAACCAGTCTTTTCGATCACCTCTTTTCGGATCTCTAGTCTAAAGTCCAGGTGAGGCCATCAAAACCCACTGACTGCCTACCCGTCTCTTTCCTTTACACCTTTGGGAACCTCGAGCCGGCAATGACCGCTTGCAAATTAGGCACGTTTCGCCTAGTGCTCTAAATCGCTGAGAAAACAGGAAGGCTATCCAAAAAGGATCTCTCTCCCTTATTCTTGTCTTCTTTTCTTCTCTTCTTCCCATTCGAGTTAGGTTTTTGAACACACCTTAAAACTCTCTAAGAGTACAAGTCAGTTTAGGCCCCGCTTTAGAGCACGAACAACCTGTGCACTTTCACTCTCTCATTGCCTTTCGCCACGAAGTATACCTATTGTTAGGATCCTTCCAATTTCCGATATAGAGAGAGCGGCCTAAACTGTTAGATTAGGGAAGAAATCACACAGACTGAAATAGCGGTAGACTAATGAAGGTGCTTAAAAAACTTGTCTGGAATTGTGCGCGTGCATGTGTGCGTGCATGGGGACATGCAAGGGAGCCTTGTGATTATCTACCATCACTGCAGACATCGTTCATGATCCTGTATTGGCATGTCAATACACCACTACAAACCTTCACTGCCTGCGAGGCTGCATTGATCCACGCATGCCCATATAGAAAGCCCAGTCGACCACGTTCTAGGAAGAGAATGACTCAATCGACAAGTCCCGCCACAAGAATCTGCAATCAAGGAAAACCACCCACCGCTAACCAAGATGGCCTCTCATTACGAAGATCCTAACGCACGATCGAATTTAACATCCATCCATAAATGCTGCAGCCGCTTCTGGGCTGCAAACGTTTGTAAGGATGAACCACGCCCCTGTGAGACACAAGTGACGGGTCGTCAGCCCGCCTCAATGAGATCTGACGATGCCCCTCCTCCTGCCAGCAGCACAAGCCTGCTTCCTAATGTAGACTTCGTCAGCCAGTGGCCACTAAACGCCCGCCATTGCAATCTTTGCCACGTGCTCGCCGCCGCCGCTCACCAGCATCGCAGTCGTTTCCCCTCTGGTTACAGTATGCTCCGCCATATTATTGCTGGATTCTCAGAATCTCTATAGGCCTATTGCAGGGTACTCATAGAGGTAAGCTGTTGACTATATTGAAATTATTTGACCGCCAACAGAATGTTTATTAAATTGTAAATTCACCAGACACAAATCAGATGGCTACTGTCGAATGTTCCTCTTCACGGACCTACGTCATTCGATTGGGACGTCAGCTAATGAGTGATGTAGGCCCTATTGCGATTTATAGAGTCAAATACTTGAGTGACGGATCAGATGCCTCCATTGTACAGTAGAAGAATGATAACTGGTATGTCTCGACAACTAGCACAGAATTCTCATGAAGCCCTAAAGACAATAGAATGCAACGATTCGCCATGTTGAATGGGTCTTCCTTGTCAATATGTCAAACCTCACCTTGACAGAGTTCCCTTGTGCATTTAGTCGGAACAAAGGTACAAGTGAATCTGGGAATCAGCCTAGCACACCCTCTTCCATTAAAGTACCCATATCATGACCTGTGCAGTGCGGCCTAAACGGTTGTCAGAAATGTAAAAAGATTTGATCGACCAATCGATCGAAAGAACGATCAATTTATACGAGTTGCTTTGAGTCGCGACAATAAGTTAATAAAATGTCGGGGCTTTAATGGTTATTTACATAATTTATTGTCAACTAGCTAACGTCATTTCTGAATCTATTGCTACCTCCTCTTGCAATACGGAATCACCATATATACCTTCTATTGACGGCGATACATTTGTATTCATGAACGGTTAGCTTCTGGTATTTGTATTTTCAAATTTTCATTTCTCCCTTACTCTTTAGTCTATATACACGATATTAAGTTAAGCTAATACAGGATTCTGAATTCTTATTGCATTTCAATTTTCTGGTGATAACGGATTAGTAAAATTCTGATGACTGATAAACTGTATTACGGAATATTCATATTATCAAATAACTGTGGTACATTTCATGATAATTGGAGGTATTGAATATTTGACAAAGAAATATGATTTACTCCCTTATATTGGTTAATGTTTATGGTGCTCAGTAGTTCCAGAGATACTATAAACTCTCCAGAACATTTGCCACATCACAATATATACTGCGCATTCTTCAGTCGTGATAAATGGCATCTACCGTAGACCAAATCATGGACCACCTCATTATTTATACTTTATTTTTAAACTTTAATTCTAGATTTTGAAAAATATGTCACCTATGCCAGATTAAATAATAACTATTCTCTGTTTCTTTGCAGTGTCGGGCTTTACACAGAGCCCGGTATCTTCTGGCCGAGCTTCACCATCTTTCCGACAAGAACCTCCACCGGTGCAACCAAAACCAAAGGCAAAACAACAATTCAGAGACTTTAATCCCAGACCTAAAGCTTGGGCGGGTGCTGAGGATATGAGCGTAGGTTCTACCCATTCTTTACAAAGAGAGACTCATATTAATAATTACCAAGCTGACACCTCTCCTCAGCAGTATGGATCACTCCCAACTCAGTTTCGACAGCATCATGGTGGCGGATATATTGGCCAAGCCACTCCGTCGCAAGGATACTGGCAAAGTAATCAACAGAACCGATCATCGTTTCATCAGAATAATTCATCTCAACAACAATTTCAGCAACACAGACAGCAACAACCCTTGGCAATGCCCGGAACGGACCTATGACACTAATGTGAAAATTCGAATGCTTACGGTTTTCTTTTGAACTGCATCTTCTGTGTGTGTGATTTGAGGTATATAAATTCTTTATTATTCTTAAAATAATAATAATAATACTTACTAATTATATAAACTGAAATGTTGGAAATGGATTTTGTTGTCCAAAATGTAATAGTAAATTTAAACGCAACGTGTGCCTATTTGCTAATGTTATTGTATTATATTAACTAAGAGATGCACGTTCACGTCATCGTTATTCCAGACATGGTCCCGTGTGGTGGATGATATGAAAGAACTAAACAATTGTTGTCTATTGTGCCATATATATATATATATATATATATATATATATATATATATATATATATATATATATATATATATATATATATATATATATATATATATATATATATATATATATATATATATATATATATATATATATATATATATATATATATATATATATATATATATATATATATATATATATTGTTATTCGTACAGGAATATGTTTGCTCCGTGCTGTTACTAGTAGGTAATCTCAATACGTAATCTTCTAGGTCATTCAAGAAGATTTGAAAGTTTCTCTTTAGTAATTTATCAAAAGCAAGATTTGTAAAATTTGACAGTCGAGTTTAAACTTAATTTGGTCGGTAAGTAGGCCTCCATGTTTTGATCTTTATTATGAAGTGCATTTTCACATGCAATCATAAAATATATGACGTTTTCTAATGTCAATGTTACAACAGTTACTAAAAGTATTCAAAGCAATATGCTGATGGTCTTCACTTTAGAAATGACATTGATGGCTGCCATGACTGCATGTCTCCGATTGCAACGTCTTTCAGCAATGTATTTTCTAATATGAAACTCACAATAACTATCGCACTGAACTGAGTTGGCTAATGGAAAATGGTAATGGAGTAATCCAGTTTTAGCTATGCCCCACCCATCTCTAGCGAAGCTCCGCCCACGCTTTGCCCGTGTTGGAATCGATCAATCTCTGCACTCGCTGAATATAAATTTCCACAAAACTATACAGGCAATCTGTGGAATATTTTAGAACTAATTTAACTTGGTGCTGCACTCACAGTAGTTTCAAAACATTCAACAGAATGTTTATTAAATAGTAAAGACATACAATTCGTACAACTTGATGGACTATTACGCGTTTATGACGTACTACATCACGTGTGACGTTGTTGATTACTACGTCATATGATTGATCGATAAACTGGATTCCTCTATCGGAATGACAAGGACAAATTGGTAGGCTATATATTTTGATGCACCTAATGAGTTGACGAAGAGTTTCTCCGTCGATGCCAATTACCAACTGTTGCGCTCTATGATGAGTAGGAATTCCAGATAACCGGAATATCTACAGCTAGCTTTGTGGTTTATATTTAGAATAACGACCAAGGAAAATTTCTCTTTGAGCTAAGTGTTCAGGCAGTGGTAGTACCGTGCTGTTGTTGTATGGTCGCTGTTGAGTGAGGGGAATGTTAGCAAGAAGGTTCAGTGATATAAGATATACAGATCTTAGAACCTTGAGCCCTATTTGGATGGCAAGCCAGCGTGAGCAGCCACAGAAACAGCACTAGCAGAGCTGTGCATCCGTACAGTATAGCACAGAAATGATTTCCAATATTCCAAAGCAAAAACAAACATGTTAGTTAGTTACAATTTTGAAAACAATGTAAGAAATATTCTTACCGGATGGGAAAGGGCAGCTTACAATCCAATTCAAAACGTTCACCAGTACATTTTATTTTGATTTGGGAACATTCTAAGTTATATCTTAACTGTACTGTAGTAGCGGTTAGCGTATCCCCAGATAACGCAGCTTACTGGGCCGATGCTGAGCCGACACCGTGCCCATACTTTCAGTATCGGCCCGGTATCGGCTCAGCATCGACCCAGTAAGCTGCGTTATCAGGGTCAGAGATGGCTAGCTAGGCCATTAACTCTCTCTTCACCATTTCTTCTAAGCGCAAGCCTGGTGCTTATATTACACACCAACAGCAAAATCTAATTCACCAGTCAGATGGTGAAAGACAGATTCAATGATAAAAGCATGGTGTGTTTCCGAGCTATTAGCAGCGGTATGTACGTGTGTACATGATGCTGCTGCTGCTACTGCAAGACGGACCTAGTCGATAACGGGGGAATGTACTGACTACGGTGATCAGATTATGATTAGCTCTATATCTGAAACGCCAGCTTTATAGTGTTAGCCGTAGATCTAGTATATACATGCTAGATCGCTCATGGCCCTCTCAAAAGCGCCATTATGCAGTTCAATATTTTCTCACTGGATGTACAGTCTCCAAACTACTAAGTTTTTGTTACTAAACCTATTACGTAATCGAATAGTGTCAGATTAACATAGCCAAAACAATTTTATTTTTGATAAAAATTTTAATTTGCGTCTGTTCAATTTCTCTTCAAATTAGCAAAAGATAATTTAGTAATTAGTTAAGGCTATGTATGCAGCTGATTGTCTGCGTCAGTCAGTCAGTGAATACCCGGTCATGTGCACTTGCTATTTATTCAACTCGCGTCACCGGCGGTCGCAACAACTAACCCCATAGTGAGGGTATGCGCATGGGCCATGTAAGCAATGTATCCATATCTACTGCATTAACCAGAGTTGAATAGCCGCATAGTGATCATGTGCATACCTTCGCAATTGAACTGGTTGTATCGATCGCCTGTGACGCGAGTTCAGTAAATCGCAACAGACGCAACTGCGCATGTACGCAACTGCGCATGTTCGGTATCACCGACTGGCTGACGCAGACGATCAGCAGCATATATAGCATCCAAAGGGGGAAACAATTCGCTTTTGGTAATTGAAAGAGAAAGTGAACAGACGCAAACCTTCGCTATATTTTTTTTATCAGAAATAAAATTGTATCGGCTTTATTAATCTGATACTTTACTCAATAACGTAACAGAATTAGTAACAAAAGCATATTATTTTGGAGACTTGGTATAGATCTGGCGAGAAAATACTGAACTTTCAAATTCCGCCTTTGAGAGGGCCATAAGCGATATACGGGCTGTTCAAATCTTTGATCGTAACACCGTTGAAATTACACAGCCTCAATTTCAAGCTAATCACACAGGATAGCTGTTGAATATTTTGGAACTAATGGGCAACAACCCCTCAAATTAGTTTCAAAATTGTCAACAAAGTATTCCTTACTTCATAAAGATGTGGTTGTTTCTGGTATGTGAGGTTAAAGGGTTAACATAATAATGTTGTATCGTCACTTTAATAAGAAGCTGTAGCGCATAAGAGTTTGTTGGAGGCACACTCTGATCGACCTTTCTCTGTAAAACTTAATATTTAGTAGTCAGACACTATTAGTAACGTCTTACAATTTAAAGCTGTATTTTCATCCTTGTTCTCGCTGTTGTTGGTGTGGAGATTTTGCTTCACGCCGTTCTCAAACAACCTCACTGAAACTAACTGACACACATAGTCTAGGCATAGCGGTAAGTACCAACAATGTCGCGGATTTTCGATTCAGGGCCCTGGTGGGTTTTATTAACGCCGACTTGTAAATTTTAAAATAGCTAGTCCTCCGTTATTGATGAATGAATCTTGATCAAACTTGAGGCGGGTGTTCTAAGGATAACTATCGACATCATTGCGTAGCCTCATTTTCGATTCAGCACCATGGTGGGTTTTAGAACCGCACTTCAGCCGCCTCGCCGTTAAACTTTAAAATCACTACCGTACTCTTCCATTGTTGATGAATGTATCTCGATACAACTTGAGAAGAGTATTCTATGGGTACCTCGAGACATTATTACGGAATCCAATTTTAACGCTTAGCACTGTCAAAATTAAAATTCTTAAAATAAATTAAAAGATTAACCGGTGTGCATTTTCAATAAATTTGGTAGAAAATGTTGCTGTCGATGCTAGATATCGACATCATAGTCGGCCCTGATTTTGGATTTAGCACCCGGTTTATTTTATAAGGACCCCATAACCCTGCTCAAGACATAAATGTTAAAATCGCTACGACGCCGTTAATGATTGATGAACGGATTTCGATAAGGACGCAGAAGCATTATAGGGGCATCTCTCGACATCATAAACGAGCCCGATTTTCGAGTCACCCCTGGTAGATTTCTGAAGGGTGTGCCCGTCGGTTATATATGACTGAATCCTGATAAGAGTCTAGGAGGTACGCTAGGGGTAATTATCAGAGATCATTACACGAACCAGTTTCAGTTTTGGATTTACCCCCACACGGGTTCCCACCGTTAAATTTTAAAATCATTACTCCTGTTATTGATGAACGGATCTTGATAAAACTTGAATTGGGTTATTATACGAGTAATTATTTCCGCTATATTACTGGCGATTTTCGATTCCCCTCTTGGGGTTTAGAATGTAGGCTAGCCAGCCCTTAAATCATAACATCTCTATTCAAGTTGTGGAACGTTCCCGGTCATATAGCTCGTACGAGCGTTTCCTAGTTAATTATGAATGTAGGTAGATATATGGTGTAATGGTTCGGCCTACACATTTATATAAAGAAACGTGTTTTAGCCTACCTGTAGTTCTACATTTCGTAATGGTTGGTTTTACTCATTCCGTGTTCTGGGTGCTATATGTCTTAACGCCTGATTCTGTGTGTGTGTGTGTGTGTGTGTGTGCGTGTGCGTGTGCGTGTGTGTGTGTGTGTGCGTGTGCGTGTGCGTGCGCATAGGCATCCCATGTGTATGCGCACAATAGGAAACACATACGCGAGAACTAGCACTATTTAAATGTCTTCATCTCTATCCAATGTCATGTAGATTAAACGGAAGTTGTTGCTGTTCTTGTTGTTTTGGAACATTCACTGCATATGGTAGGGCGGGGCAAGACGCTACTCTAACCTTGGTGGGGTGTCTTCGTTTGTTGAACCAGTAACATTTATAGACAGGTTAAAGACATATCCACTTTAAAATGAAATTTATTAAATACAAATTATTGTTGAACTGGGGTGGTTTGCCCCCAGACTGGTGGGGGGGGGGGAGGGGCGCACTGAGTGCCCTTTTAAAATTGGGTATGGTTCCATTTTGCCTTGTGGATATCGATGTGAAAATCAGTTAAAAATGTTAAGTTGAGCTAAAACGATGACAGTGCAAGTAGACTAGCTTGCTGTAATACACCATATGCATGTGGCTGTTATTACAGCATTACGAATTAAAGTAAATACATAATGTCATATAGAAACTGACAAATTA